>JARYGA010005105.1:0-80586 GCA_030545235.1 Helianthus tuberosus
TGGTTCCATTTGAATTTGTTGAAATCCAGATGAAGCATCCATAAAAGTTAACAGTTCATGACACACAGTTGCATCCACCATGGAGTCAATGTGGGGTAATGGGAAACGATCCTTGGGACATGCCTTATTTAAATCGGTGAAATCGACACATACCCTCCACTTTCCGTTTTTCTTTTGAACAACAACCACATTGGCCAACCATCTTGGATAATTGACCTCTCTAATCATACCTGCTCGGAGTAATTTCTCTACCTCCTCCTGGATAATGGCATTTCTTTCTGGTGCAAATTTCCTCCTCTTTTGATGGATTGGTTTGAAGGACCTATCAATGCCAAGTTTATGAGTGATTATATCTTTAGATATACCTGTCATGTCTTCGTGTTTCCATGCAAAGGTAGTCTTTCTCCTTTTGAGGAAGGATATGAGGTCTTCCTTCATTTCGCCAAGGATCCCTGATCCTATATAAACTATAGATTCAGGATCATCAGGATCCATAAGGATTTCTACTATATCCTGTTCTCTTGCCTCCAAGACATCCCTTGGAGGATGCTTTAATTGCTATTGCTCCCTAGACTTCGATGCTGGTTTCATTGATGAGGTGTAGCAGTTCTTAGCCTCCTGCTGATCACTATCAATCTTCACTATTCCCCAAGGACTAGGGAGCTTCACACATTGATGATAAGTGGATGGGACTGCCTTCATGTCATGTATCCAAGGCCTGCCAAGGATAACATTACAACAAGATAAACAGTCAATAACACAAAATTTTTGGTAAGAATGTAGGCCTTCGATATAGATTGGGAGTTTAATGTCCCCCAGAGTATTCTTAGTCTCGCCACTGAATCCAACGAGCACAGAGGATCTTGGTATGATGTCGGATTCAGGAATATTCATCTTCTTGAGAACATCAAGCTGGATAATGTTCACAGAGCTTCCTCCATCTATAAGGATCCTGCGAACAAAATTGTTAGAAATAAAAAGATTGATAACCAAACCATCATGATGAGGATCTTGGATGTCAACACGATCATCCTCATCAAAAGTTATAACTTTTCCTTCGGAGACACTGGATGTCCGAATGGGTCTATCTCCATTATCCATCTTGGTTTCCTTCGCATGTCTTTTGGCCGCAGAGAAGGATGTTCCACAAATGTCTGATCCTCCAAAAATAAAGTTTATAACTTGTGCATCTGCTGGAGGGGCTGGAGCTTTCTCTGGGATCCTTTCAGGATCCTGAGTCCTTGACTTCTTTCTCCCCAATAATTCTTTCAAGTGCCCCTTGCTCAACAAGTATCCAATTTCTTTTCTCAATGCGATGCATTCTTCTGTGAGATGCCCAAAATCTTCATGGTATACACACCACTTTGACTTATCTTTAGTTGCAGCTGGTCTATCATTTTTTCTGGGCCATCTAGCTTTATCACCTAAATTCTGCATCGCAAGGATTAGTTCATTGTTATCAACAGAAAAACAATATTCAGAGATTGGAGGATAATCCTCGTCATCCTCTTCTTGTTCAACAGCATGCAGATTCTGGTTATCAGATCTATTATAGGATCTGAACTTATTGTTCTTGAATGAGGATCCTTGCTTCTCTTGCTTTGAGGATCCTGCTAACCTCTCCTGGATCCTTTTGTCATCCTCTAGCCGGATGAACCTAAGGGCCCGGGTTCTTACCTCATCTAGATTCCTGCATGGTGTCATAACAAGATCATCATAGAATAAAGAATCCCTAAGCAGTCCCATCTTAAAGGCTTCAACAGCCGTAGCTATATCCAGGTTAGGGATATCTAAGGATTCTTTACTAAATTTAGTGATATAATCCCTTAATGATTCATTATGACCCTGGGTTATCCTATACAGATCACTAGTTAAACGCTCAAATTTTCTACTGCAAGAAAACTGGTTATTAAATAGGTTAACTAGATTAGCAAACGAGGTAATAGAGTAAGGAGGAAGACTTAGCAGCCATTTAAGAGCCGATCCAGTAAGAGTTGATCCAAATCCCTTGCACAGACACGCTTCCTTTAACCTTTCTGGGATGGGATTAATCTCCATCCTTTCCCTGTATTGTGCTATGTGTTCCTCAGGATCTGTTGAGCCATCGTACAACTTCATGGTAGGCACATGGAACCTCTTGGGTATCTCAGCATCATAGATTGGTGGTGCAAAACGAGATATCTTGTGGCTCCCATCTGCAATCTCTGGGATAGGCTTGACCACTCCTGGGACGCTTGATATCATATCCTTTAACTTTTGCAATTCTCTAGCCATGGCATGATTGATACCTGTATCCTGCATAAGGCCATGGTTAGTAGGGGTGTGCAAAAAACCGAATTAACCGACCCATAACCGAAATAACCGAAAAAACCGAACCGAAAAAACCGAACCGAATGGAAAACCGATGGGTCGGTTTTTAATTTTTTGAAAACCGATAATCATGGGTCGGTTATGGTTTTCTACGTTTCCATAACCGCTATAACCAAACCGACCCGCTAGTTAGTAAAGTCATGTATAACCGACCCATATAACCGACCCATATTCTTAACCGATCCAATCTTATATATTAATCAAATAAAACCCAATAAAATAACCCCAATAAACCTAATAAAATAATCCCTGGAGGAATACCAAGGGACCACCAAAATTAAACCCAATAATCCGATTCCCTTATTCCAAAATCCAAATGACTGTTTTTCTTTTGTCAAAAGGACGGATCTTTACCATCATACCAAGAGTTTCTGTTAGTAATAATCTTAACAAGAAACCACAAAGGAAGATATGTATATTGTTACTATATCAATTCAAGATTATATATATCTTATAATCACTTTGACAATATTTTTTTAGCTAAATTTAGCTAGGCCCAAGTTCATGGTTAACCGACCCATAACCGACTACCATAACCATCAAAACCGCCATAACCGAAACCGCCATAACCGAGCGGTTATGGTTATGACTTTTCAATAACCGACATCTCGGTTATGGTTATGGTTATGACCAAAAACCGACCCAAACCGACCCATGCACACCCCTAATGGTTAGTAGTATAAGAATTATTAAAAGTGTTACCTCCCATTGGATTCAAATTAGGAAGAGTGGATGTGAATCCATATTGTTGGGGCTCTGGGATGACCGATGGACCAGTAGAAGCAATGGTCTGCATTGGAATGAAATCTCCCTGATGGATATCGGAACTTCCTGATTGCAAACTCCTTAAGGATCCTGGAATCTGGAAGGATCCTTGAAACTGAGAGTATCCTTGGACCTGGGAGGATCCTGGAACATAGGAGGATCCTTGAACTTGGGAGGATCCTGGAACATAGGGGGATCCTTGAACTTGGGAGGATCCTGGAACATAGGAGGATCCTTGAACCTGGGAGGATCCTGGAACATAGGAGGATCCTTGAACCTGGGAGGATCCTTGAAACGGCCAGTACCCTTGAATCTGCTGCGCTCCCGAGTATCCTTCTGAGCTTGCAAAGGATCCTATATGCTGAGAATGGGATCCTGATGGTTGAAAGTGTAACCCTGAAGCCTGAGTCATTGCTAATGATCCGTAATGCACTCCTTTTGGTCCTCCCACATATTGAACGTCTGGAACCACTGAAGGCTGAGAAGTTATAACCGGAGTATCGAAATTCAAAGATCTGGGCATCAGTGGGGAATGATCCTCTGCCGATCTCTTCTGTTTCTTGATGTCTCCAATTTCTCTAAGAATCCTTTCATTGGTCTTGTCCTGTTGCTGGATATGCTCCTTCATCTGCAAAATCAGAGTAAACAAGTCACTAGTACTAGGAGTATAAGAAGCAGAAGAAGTTGGAGGTTTTGAGAAAATGGGAGTTGGTTTCTTCTCGGCATTTTTCTGAGGTCCAGAAGGTGGTGGAGGCAAAGGTGGAATGCCCTGGGATGAATTGACTGCAGACATCGCGCATGGGAGAAATTCTTTGATGATGAAGCCATCTGCTCGGGTGCAATGAACCGGAATGATCACAAAAATGAGAATTTCTTAGAAATGAAGCACCAATTGTCCCACGGATGGCGCCAAACTGTTTTGGTTAAAAATCAGACGAGGATAATGCAACCAAACTTTCTGTTACGGGGTATGATGCCTGAATTGGTAAACAATAATGAGGATCACTATGAAATATAAATAACAAGTGACATAAGGTTTATACGGGGAAAAAGCCCTTGATCAAGAGTTGATCTCCGGCACAAAAAACCCCGGGTGATGGAAACTACCGATCACCGATTCAAATTAAATAAGTAATGTGTTACAACTTCTGATGATAGCGAGCTAAATACAAGGATCACTATAGTGTAGTGTGTAATAAGTGGACGAAATTGCTAAGTGAATGAACGAGAGCTGGTGTGAGCGGTTGTAAGAGTGTGTGTAACCGAAAATAGCAAAAAAAATGTTGTCTAATTAGCTCGCTACCCCTTTTAAATCAGAAAATAACTAGCTTAACTAACTATCCGCATTTCGTGCCTTCTCCCCACGTTCTCCATAACGTTCACAAATGGTCCAGCACGTGCATAATTGCAGGGAATATTCTCCAGGAATGTCGCCATGACCAAGTCCAATCCGGCACTCCTGCAAAACAATATCGAATTCAAAGTGAACAATCATTAGTATAAGGATCCTTAGAATGATCCGTGATCCTGATCCTGAAGCACTTCTGAGGATCACTAACTGACACAGAAGCAAGGATCACTAAAGAGGATAACAACTGAGGATCACAGGTCATTAAAAAATCCTGCCCTAACAGAATTGAAAGATAGAAATCGGAGAAGAAGAAGAGAAGGAAGAGGAAGAAACACAGAGAATTAGCTCAATCAATAACTGTCTCTAACCTCTGCTTACAACTGTATTTAGCTACTAACAGAAACTAACTAACTAACTACTAACTACCATCCTTATTACAACTACACCCTTTGACTATTGAATATTACAAAACAACCCCCTGAGCTCATAAGTCCCATATCAGACTACCACCTAGTTTTTCATATTCATTTTAGGAATACGCAATTATGTGGATGTATTATATTAAAACCCCAAACTGCTATGCATATGATTCATTGGTTTATTCATGTTCTTGTAAAATTTAACAAAATCATTAGAGTATTTCTATACCTATTAAGAGTGACACTAATTTGCAAGGTAATATTAAGGTGTAAACATTGATTAGATAGTTGTGATGAAAAAGGGGAAAATATGTTGTATATGTTCGAACTGGAAATGTAGTAACAACATAGGACCAATCAAGATAATATGGAAAAGGAAACTGGGTGATACCTTGCATGTGAGTAACGATCAGATGTCTCATCGCCAGAGTTATACTGCTTGACATTAATA
Organism: Helianthus tuberosus; assembly: GCA_030545235.1. NCBI lineage: Eukaryota > Viridiplantae > Streptophyta > Magnoliopsida > Asterales > Asteraceae > Helianthus > Helianthus tuberosus. Next base: position 5,357 of record JARYGA010005105.1, read on the forward strand.
TCCTGATTTGAGAGAGAAAATTAATTTCCCACACAGATAAACGTTAAGCTCTTTTAACTTAATATTCAGTTACCTCCACTGCCTCATCAATTGTTTCTCCCTTAAGCAAACTTGATTTGGACATCTCTGCAATCTTGTAAATATCCTCCTGTTTGTTTATCACAAAACCCAAAGCCAAATTAACTCATGTAATATTCAAAGGTTAATCTTGCACTTATGTCAACTCTTAAATTGTTACTAATTGAAACCAAATTAACATCATGTATTAAAAGGTTACACTACAAGAACAGGGCACTTTTAGCGGCGACAGCTGTCGCCGGTATTGACCACCTTTGTCGCCGCTATAGACTTTTAGCGGCGACATGTCGCCGGTATTGCTCGGACGCTATTGACCCGTTGTCGCCGGTAAAGACAGGTGTCGCCGGTATTGATCCTTCACTTTTAGCGACGACAGATGTCGTCGCTAAAAGTGTCGCCGGTATTAATATTGGTCGCTAAAGGTTGAAAGGCAATAGCGGCGACAGATGTCGCCGCTAAAAGTCTGTTTTTTTTTTTAATACAGCAGCTGTATATACAGCTGCGCAGCCAGTTTTACGGCCGAAAAACAAAACCTGCCTATTTTCAAACAACGCAAGCATACGCCATGAACATAATCAACATATACTAAAGGTAATATACTTAAAAACTACGTTTAAGTCGTACATTATATCCTACAACGTTTAATTAAATCTAAATCATACATTAAAAACAAGTCACTCATCGTCATCGTTATCGTTGGGTTCATCGTCGGATTCATTATCGAATAAGTTGTCAGAATCGTAGTCTTTTGACTTTCCTTTTCCTTTTCCTTGTGAAGCAAGATAGTTGTTAAGTTGGTTCAAAAATGACGGTGTCTGGAACAAGCTGTTAACAAAATCCTACAATAATAGATAGCAAAACGTATATTAGCATATTAATTAACGCTACCAACATATATTTAACAAGGAAACATGCGTTCGTTTGTCATTTTATAAATTGCGTAGTTTACCTCGGAAAAGGGTTCTTGCGTCCGAGCTTGCGAAGACGACATGTTAGATGACGAGTGCGAGGACGTGTTGGAAGAAGGTTTAGGCCCCATCCCGCGGTACCATCCTCGCCGCTCTCCCAACGCTTCTTGATACGGGGCAATTGGAGGACCATCGCCGCTCCATTCATCTGTGGCCCGTTGTATGTTCCGCTGTATTTTACGAAGATGATTAAATATATATGTGTATATATATATATATTTGTTATAGAAAATAATACTTAAAAGAAATACTTACGTAATTTTGTTCAGCAACCGAATCAACCCAATTCCCTTGATTGTCCGTGTGGGTTTTAGCATACGTAGGTACCCAATCCAAATTCTGTTTAACATTACACTTAGATTAGACATTAAATAAACAAAAGCTTACACACACGCACACATACATAAAACATTACATTTTTATAGGCGGTGCTACCGTACGAAGATGTCCCCCCACGGTATGGGAATTGTTGTTTATCGCGTACTTTTTTGTTGGCCTTGCTTTTTTTAATATATTTTTCTTGCCGGAAACCTTCGATGGTTCTCAACCAGTTTTCATAGGGCATATCCACGGGATGGTATGCCCTTGCACTCTCAAGATCATCATAACCTCCCTTGCTATCAAATAATTGTCTAGCTTCATGCTTGCGGTCATTGTATCGCTTCATAAGCACAGTCCTTATACCACCCTTCAAGTTTTTCGCGTCATAATCACGTTCCACTTCATCAATATTGAAATTTTCCTACAAATTAAATAAAAAAGTTAAAATATCATATATAAATTAGATTTGCATGTGCTATAAAATTTTATGCATATAACTTATTTACCCGTAAGTGGTTCATGACGGCATCCTTGTAATGTTGTTCAACAGCATCCCATCCAATTTTATCAAACGGGATGGCCCGCCACATATACAAGCCGGCCTCCCTTGAAAACATGTCTCTTGATTTACCAACAGGGGTAAACGTGACCTGTCGATCAAACGTAAGTGACACAGGCCCCCCCGCTTTTACTAGACGCCGTAGTTTCTCGTTTTTAGCTTTCCCCCTAACCTTCTTTGGGGGAACCGCTGCAATTAAAACAAAAATAATTAGTAACAACATTTATAATATATAAAATATAAGGACTACAAAATAATTTAGTAAAAGACTTACCGCCTGTCTCGTGTGTGCCACGAATCCCACCAGGAGGAAGCGGTGGATCACCAGCGCCGTCACCCCCATGTCCCCAGGGGGCCACATCGGCCATCAAATAAGCGAATATCAGCAATACCGAAAACATAATCCCTATAAAGTTACAAATGTTACAGCATGTGCATCTAATAGAAATTAAGGGAAAGTACAACAAGTGTAACTCAAATTCAAATAAATATTTCAAAAAAGTGTTTATCAATTACAGATCAATATAAATTACAATAACTTTTCTTTTAGTCAGACACCACATAATCGGGATCATCCTCATCACAATCAGCCTCGACCTCATCACAATCAGTCTCGACCTCAAACACTTCATCGACGGTAGCCGTTGGGGGATCAACTTCAATTGAAGGCTCACCCGCAGTAACATGAGAAGATCCAATTTGAAAGTATTGGGTCAAGTCAATGACAAGTGGACAGTCAGATGAAGAGTTGTTGTCGACAACGTCATTATCTTCTAAGCCTTTGTCAACATTTTAAACCTTATTGACGCGGTCATCATCACTTATTGGCCGATCCCAAATTCTTCGATGATTAACATTTTCGACTACCCACCTATGTTTGTTTTTTTGGTTTCGAGACGTTTCTTGGATGAAGAACACTTGTTTGGCTTGCGAAGCAAATATGAGTTGATCGTCTTTGTCCCATTCACGTTCAGTGCTTATACTGGTGATATTATTGTCATGGTTTACACCCCTTCGAGTATCAAACCACTTGCACCGAAATAGGACAGTGGAGTAATTATTTGTATAACGCAACTCAATAATTTCTTCTAATTGGCCATAAAATTTCACACCGTTCTCTCCAACCACTTCCACCCCAGAGTTTTGCGTTGTGCATTTTGCATCACGTTCAAGTGTCTTAAACGTAACACCGTTGACTATGCAAGCAGTGTAAGTGTATGCAGTCATTTTCGCACAAATTGAAAGAGCATATAACTCCGGGTTGAATTCTGGAGAATTTTGTGTTTTCATCGAATGTACCTAACAAATATAGAGTAATAATGTTTGTTATATATGTATTACCTAGCAAGTGTAGAGTAATGAGTGTTATATATGTATTATACCTTATGGAGAAACCATCCCGGAAATTTGGTTTTAAGATCATCTTGGGGATGTGTATGTTTGAATTCACTACATTGATGACAAATATAAGAAAGGAAGGAAAAATACCAATTAACAGATTATGAAAAGTTAAAGATAGAAGCACTCACTTCATGTACTCCCTAACTTTTGCGCAATTTTCGAGGACAAACCATTCCATCTTGCTTTTTTCGATGAATGATAGATATTTGTCCTTTGTTGCGCCAACAGGACGACATTTGGACTCAAACACCCATAACTTTCTTTTTTCAACAACGACATCAGCGTTTCTATCTGGGCGATTGAACTTAGTCTGAACATCTTTAAGGTACATTGAACAAAATGTTAGAGCTTCTTCAAACACATAACGTTCAGCTATACAACCTTCAGGCCTTGCCGGGTTTTTGACATAGTTCTTTAGTTTTTTCATGTACCTTTCAAATGGATACATCCATCTAAAAGCTACTGGACCTCCCGCAATCGCTTCATCAGGTAAATGCACAAGTAAATGAACCATAATGTCAAAAAACGCAGGTGGATAGATCATCTCTAACTTGCATAAGATGGTAACAATGTCATCCTTTGCTTTCTTCATATCATCCACCGATAGTGTTCTAGAGCAAAGTTGCTTAAAGAACATACAAAGGTCTACTATTGGTGTAGATGTATCTTTAGTCAAAAGCCCTCTAACCCCAATCGGTATCAAACGTTGCATGAGGATATGACAATCATGAGATTTCAACCCGGTAATGTTAGCATTGTTATCTGTCACCCTCTTACTGATATTAGATCCAAACCCATCTGGTAATTTAACATTTTTTATAAACTGACAAAAAAGTTTTCGATCATCGGACTTGAATGAGTACTTTGGGTGGGGACTTAAGAACTTGCCACCCGATTGTTTCAGCCATTGTGTCGGCCGAATGTTTAGTTTTTCCAAGTCGGACCGCGCATTTGGCGTGTCTTTGCTCTTATCGTTCATTAGAAGAGTACCGAGCAAGCTGTCGCACACATTTTTCTCTATATGCATTACATCTAAGTTATGTTTCAGCTGTAGAGAAGACCAATACTCAAGGTCAAAAAATATGCTTCTTTTGGACCAGTTCAACTCGAAATCTAACCGGGTTATCCTCCCACCTCCAAAATCTGGATGCTTGCCTGGTAGACGATTAATTAAACGACCGAGTTGAGCTTCTATGTCAGCTGGGCTAAACTGTCTCGGAGGGTCTCGTGTCTCGGGTCTCCCGTTAAAGTCGAGACTTGTTCTCCAAGGATGGTTGGCATCTAAGAACCGGCGATGACCAACATAAGCACATTTACCAGTTACACGTATTGAAGGAGTGTCTTGGTTAGAAGTTGGGCATGCCATGTAGCCTTGTCCGCTCCAACCTGATAGACTACTACGGGCTGGAAAGTCATTTATGGTCCATAACAACGCCGCCTTCATTGTGAAGTATGTGTTTGTTGCTGCGTCTTTAGTACGTACACCTGTCTGCCAAAATTGCTTAAGCTCATCCACTAACGGTCTAAGGAAAACGTCCATGTCTTTCCCCGGTGATTTAGGGCCAGGAATCAACAAGGTCAACATGAATGTGGACTCTCGCATGCATAGCCAGGGAGGCAGATTATATGTGGTGAGTATAACCGGCCACGTGCTATGAGTCGAGGATCCACTACCGTTGATAAAGGGATTAAAACCGTCAGCTGCAAGCCCTAAGCGAACATTTCGTGGCTCCATCGCGAAGTTTGGGTACTTTTTATCAAAGTCTTGCCATGCAGATCCATCAACTGGATGACGCATAGTCCCATCTTCCGATCGTCCGGTACTATGCCATATCATATCTTTCGCTGTGTGCCTTGAACAATACAAACGTCGTAGTCTAGGCGTTAAAGGAAAGTATCGTAACACCTTACGAGCCACCTTCGTGCCTTTTGTGTCTTTATCGACCCATCGACTCTCATTACAAACGGGACAATTTTGCAAGGACTCGTTTTCTTTCCAAAAGAGAGCACAATCATTTGTGCACACATCTATCATCTCATATGCCAAACCAATCTTTTTAAATGTCTTCTTAGCTACATAATACGAAGGGGGAATCTTGTTGCCTTCTGGCATTGACTCTCGCAACAACGAGAGGAGTCGATCTACTCCTTCATTTTGAAAATGGTACGTATCCTTTATATTCTAAAACTTTGCTAAAAAGTTGATAGAAGAAAACTTGGTACAACCAGGATATAATTCTGTTTCAGCTTCCTTTACCAGGTCTTCAAAATTATCAACAACACCGCTACTATCTCCATTCGAGTTCTCTTGGTTAAGGTATGTATCTTCTTCCATACGCTCCCCCCTAATGTCTTCAATAACGTTTACCATACCGTCTTGTGGCGCAACATCGTTTACTTCTGCAATTGGAGTTGTGGCCCTGTGATAGGTCCACTTCGTGTATTCCTTCCAAAAACTGTTAATACGCAAATGGTATTTCATTTCTGCCATAGTTTTTAAGCCGGAATTTTTACATTTGGTACACGGACATCTAACTTCATCGTGGTTTTTTATCACTCTTTCACACATCTCGATAAATGACTCGAGTCCTTGCTTGTAGTGAGGTAAATGACGTGGGGAATCAATCCAACTTTTATCGATAGGCATTATGAAACTGAAAGAAAATCTAATTTAGGATTAACAAGACAAGGGTAGGCTGCTAAACCCACTTTTTGAACACTTTATCTCATATGTGAATGTGTATTACATGATTGTCTGTTTAAGAAAAATTCGGCAGCATTTCCTCTTAGCTCCCAAGTATATATGTAATGATATATATACCCGAGGAGCAAAGAGAAAATGATAACCGAATCCTTCTTAAACAAACAATCATGTAATACACATTCACATCCTAAATGAGATAAAGTATTCAAAAAGCAGTCCCAAGATAAATGGGGACAACCTGAAATTAATTTCTAAATCAATTTCGGGCGGGTATTTCTAAGCTCGCTATGTTTAAAATGATTAATTCAAACACGGGCACAATTTTTTAAGCTTGTTATGTTCTTAATGATTGTTTTAAATTTTGGGTGGAATGTTATGTTTTAAATCATGATTTCAATTTCGATTGGGTGTTTTCTTAGCTCGTTATGTTTGAAATGATGATTTCAATTTCAGGCACAATTTTTAAGCTCGTAATGTTCTTCATAATGGTTTATATTTCGGGCGGGTATTTTCTTAGCTCCTTTTGTTTTAAATGATGATTTCAATTTTGACGGGTATTTTCTATGTTCGTTATGTTTTAAATGATGATTTTAATATAAAGAGGGCATTTCCTAACTAATATATATTTGTCAAATTTAAATATAAATGTTTTAAAACCTAAACACAAATATACAAATTATGAAACTTAAACTTTTTTTCTCAAACCTAAACATAAACATAGAAATTATCAACTTAAACATATTTTTTTTTTTCAAACATGACCATAAACATAGAAATCATGAAACTTAAACATACATGCTTACATGCACCTACATAAACATACAAACATTCATCCTTACATACACATTTACATACTTTATACAAACATACATAAACATAGAAATTATCAACTTAAACATATTTTTTTTCAAACATGACCAAACACACATTTTGACCAAAACCACATCATTTATGCATACTTACATACACATTTGCATACTTTATAGAAACTTACATACTAACATACACATTTTTCACCAACATACTAACATACACCTACATACATACATTCATTCATTCATACACTTACATACCCACATACATGCTTACATACACCTACATACACAAATACATAGACTTTCTTATACAATTTGACCAAAACCACAAAATTTATACATACTAACATACACATTTTTCACCAACACACTAACATACACCTACATACATACATACATTCATTCGTACACTTACATACCCACATACATGCTTACATACACAAATACATAGATTTTCATATACACATTTTCCCCAAAATACACCTACATTATACATTTGACATACTAACACATACCTACATTATACATTTACATACCAAAACAAAAAATTATTCAACATCTACACTTTGAAAAAAAATACAAATAAAACTAACCGTATTTTCAAGTTTCCAAGAGATGTAGACCGCGTAGACGAGGTAGTGACCGGAGAAGTGACGGTGGTGATCGGAGAAGTGATGGTGATGATCCGATTTCACTACCAAACACACAAAAACACACAAAAATATACAAAAATTAAAGCCTATCATATGTATATAACAAAATAAAGAAGAAATGTAACAAAATCAAAGCTTTACTAACCGATTTGGGCAAAAATGGCTTGTTTCCGGCGGTAGATGGAAGTTGTTTGGGGGGGGGGGGGGGGGGGGGAAGTGAAGAAAGAGGGAGAAATTCGCGCTGTATAGGGACAGATATTTTTTAACCATTAGCGGCGACGTCTTGTCGCCGGTATTAATGTATGTCGCCGGTAATGGTTTGACCAAAGGTGAGGATTGAGTGGCTAGGAATTAAAGTTCTGACAAACCCTTTTAGCGGAGACCGGCTGTCGCCGGTATTGATCTGACTTGTCGCCGCTAATAATTTTTAATTCCCCAACCGTTAGATCAGGATTTTGATCAACGGCTGGGGTTTGGTTTCAGAATCTTTCACGCGGATCGACCAATAGCGGCGACGTTTGGCCTGTCGCCGCTAATGGTGTCGCCGCTAAAAGTATATATTTCTTGTAGTGTTAAACAAGATTATAATCATTTCTTATAAAATTAAAAGAATAAACATATTATGGTAACCAACACAAAGGTCCTGTTCATATTATACCAACTGCATGCCCAGGGAAGTTACAACTATTTTGGCCCTTCGTCTTATTCTTGTAACTTGACGATAATGAACAAATGTTACTAAGCAAACTTACCACTTGAGGACCATGGATGATACATCTAACAGTTTTTAACTCTGTAAATGACGGATCATTCACCTGTTTTGGTCGACCAGTCTTTCTCCATCCTCTTACCTCTGTAATATATACAATAAAAGACATGTGTAAGTTACTATATTTGAAGCCTAGATTTTAATACGTACACAAATAACTATCTTGACATCAGGGAACACATACCGGTGTAGTCAATGGTATCACCAACTAAAATCCTAAACCAATCAGGAGTCAATCTGCCAACCTCCATTAACCTAAGGAAATCACGCCGACATAGATAGTAAGCTCCTGTGCTTAGTTCAAATCCAGACAAATTACCTCCCAGAATTTCTACCCCTCCCAAGTTATTTTCCATGGTTTCCTTATCGGAATACACAAGGCTCACACCACATTCATGCACCTCCAATCCACTCATCACAACAATAGAGACATGAACAGTGTTTCCAAAGTCCAATGTATTTCCAATTGGCCAATAGCTTAACCATATACCTATTTCACCAAATTCCGGTTTGCCAAAGACTTTAGGGTTGTAGATTAAATCAACAACACCATTCGTGGTACTGACTTTACAAAACCATGCCCAATCCCCACCTGATACTGAATATTTGAAAGTTACATTAATTCCTTTGAGCCTCTTATTTTTAGGACACGAAGGTACATCAAAGGACAAAGAAGATGATTCTGACATATACTTAGGTGTCATCCTTGGGTCATTTATATTTGGCAGAGATGTGCTCATAATATTAAATTCGTACAACATCTGTGCACGCAAACAAAAGGGATCAATCACTTTGTATGATTAGTTAGCAGATAGAATGTTGACAGTATTTCAGAGAGAAGCAACAAACCTGGATGTGCCAACTTCTGCCTACTGTGAGCTCATCATCACCAACAAGGCACACTTCATGATTTTGATATTCTTTTAGCCACTCCATGTGTCCCAAATCAGTTTCATCTAATTTAGCTATGGGCACCAATTTGACATAGTCTTCAATTTCATACAAGTTAACACAGCCTTCGTAACCAAGCTCTTGCAAAGGGAATCGATGTGACTCGAAAGTTATTCTCTCTAGTGACTCGCAGTAATATATATACAATTCTGCAAGTGTACTAGGGAGGCATAGAAGGCTTTTTAGTCTAGAGCAAAAACTCAGGTCAAGAACCCGAAGATTTGTAAGATGATCATAACAAGGCAAGGACTCAAATTGACTATTGCCTAAATTCATATATTGCAAAAATGGTTGAACAATGAAACTCAAAGGAAAAGAATCAGGACATTCAAGATGGCAGTCTTTGAGGAATAACCGTTGTAATGAAAATGGGAAGGAAAAAGTAGGTTGTTTTGTATGTCTCCAACTACACAGATTTTTACATCCTGTCATGTTCAATAATGAAAGACTTGAAAGGTCTCCAAGGTTTTCACAAACATGAACCAAACTGTAACAGTTCCATAGAATTAAAGTCTCAAGCTTCCGGATCCTGTTGGTGTTGCGGATTTCTGTAAGTTTCTGTGAGTCTTTAAGATTAAGAATCTTCAGTGACAAGATATCCTGTTGCAAAAGTAAGACAGATTTCTTTAGCACTGTAATATTTCAAAATGATCATTAAATGTCATGTATTGACAAACAACTTACTGGAACACTACCATAGGGGGATCAAATACTTCCAAGTTGCTATAGCTCATATCTATAGCCACCAAGTTTCCCCTGTATAAGTCGGAGGGTATGGCTGTTAATTGAAATCCAATCCAACACAGCCATCTTAAATCTTCAGAAAAATTCTCATAGGTTCCATTGAGTTCCACAAAATTCAGTTGGAGCAATTTTAGGCTTTCCATAGTTTTTAGAGCGTCTGTTTTAAGTGCTGATGACTGCAAATTTAGCATAAAAAGAGTAAGGTCTGATGCACACAAGCACGTCATGTATTCCTTCAAAGATATTGAAGAAACAAATTTTGTCCATGTTTAACAAATTTTGTCCATGTGCACCCACTCCCTGAATGTTTCGGTTGAAAGTGTAAAATTTTATATTTTTCGTCCGAAAATTTCAAAATTATATAGGATTGCCCCCTCAGTTATTTTGCCTAAATATTTATACAATATATAAATTGGGTCACATGACTTTCCGCCCCCTCGGAACTTTTGGTCAAGCTCCACCAACAGCATTATATTTTTCACAAGTGGCACACTGACATTTCATGTCCCACACTTATTTAACATATAACTTGCAAAAATTCTTTCTAAAATGAACAAATTTCTGCATCTTTTTCATCTTCCTTTTTTTACGTGTTTTATTAAATATATACATAGCAAGGTAGAATATCTCAAAAACAGATTAAAAAGTCAAAAGCCAAACTTTAGATCTTTATTCATTCTATCTCACCTTGAATGTAAAATCCTCTTCTAACATAAGCCTTTGCATATCAAGTGCTAAACCTTCTACCTTAATTGAACCCTAAAAGGAAAAGTTACGAAACTACAAAAGGTCAGATGAACCAGGAGGCTGTAAAAGTAAAAAGGGAATATAAATACAGATATGAAGCATCTTACCTTTCCTTTGCTCAATATCTTATAGGAGTCGCTACTAAGCCAGATTCTACTACGCTCTACTGGGAACTTTATTGATTCATTACGGACTATGTCTTTCCCCATCTCTTGAAGCAGTCTATGCATCATGAGCTTTTTGTTTGGAGAAACAGAAAGAAGACCACTGTCAACCAGGGTTTGGATCCCAGATATTGCTGAGTAATTAGGCTCCAATATCTTTCCCACGTAATCCTTGTCGATGCCATTAAAGAAACAAGCAATATGCAAAAACAAGCCTCTCACAGTATCAGATGTCAGTGATTTGTAGCTTCTTATGAGTATATCTTGAAGTCGTTCATCGAGTTCTTTTTATTAGATAATATAAGCTAGATATTATTTAGTTAGATTATGTTATTATAATATGTTAATATAAGTTTAGAGATAGTTAAACTTTGGAGGCGGTTATAGGCATACATCCGCTCCAGTATATATGTATCAAATATCACATTTTATCATTCACCAATTCTTAATAAAAGAACACATTCATACGTTTCTCTCAAACCCTAATATTTACTCATAGAAACCAGATTTAGATTCAATAAAGTGGTATCAGAGCCATATCGAATCCAGACATTTCAAATCATTTTAGAGGGTTACGAATATAATTACAATCAGAAACAAGTTCCTATATATGGCGACGACGAATGGAAATCTTCAAACCCAGATTCCGAAACTGCAAGGGCAAAATTATTATCACTGGCACATTCAAATGAAGGTGTTACTAGAATCACAGGATCTGTGGACAATAGTTGAAGAGGGTTATAATGATCTCCCTGCCCAGGCATCGGAGAATGACAGAAATGTTCATAAAGAAAAATTAAAACGAGACAAGAAGGCACTGCATATAATATTTCAGGGAGTCAGTGAAATCGTTTTTGAAAGGATCGCAATATGCAGAACATCAAAGGAGGCATGGGACGTTCTACATAAAGCCTACAAAGGAGAACATAGAGTAAAAACGGTAAAACTCCAAACCCTAAGATGTGAATTCGATTCTTTAAGAATGAAAGAAAACGAAACTATAGAAGAATACATGAATAGAATTATGATCATAGTCAATCAATTACGGATGAACGGAGAAAACATCACTGAACAACGAGTGGTAGAGAAAATTCTTAGAAGTTTAATAAGAAAGTATGAAGCGGTTGTAGTTGCAATAGAAGAATCAAAAGATCTGACTACAGTATCGTCAGAAGAATTACTCGGCATACTACAATCACATGAATTAAGATTAAGACAATATGATGACAATCCGATGGAACAAGCGTTCCAAATGCAAAGCAATAATGGTGATCAATCAAGGCAAAATAGATATGAATATGCTGGTAGAGGACGAGGTAGAGGGAGAGGAAGATCATATGCCCAAATCCGATGCTACAACTGTCAAAAATTAGGACATGTAGCAAGATTTTGCAGGCGAAAAGATGAAGGTGACAAGAATGGAAGTGCTTTATTACATGAAGAAGAAACCGAAGAAAAGGATGATGAAACAATGTTCATGATATTTAACATGGAAGAAGTGTCAAAAGACGACTGCTGGTATCTCGACAGTGGATGTAGTAACCATATGACTGGAAACAAAAATCTTTTCATTACATTAGACGAATCAGAACGGAAGGAGGTGAGAACCGGAGATAATAAGAAGTTAAATGTGTTGGGATGTGGCGAAGTCTCAATCAAAGTGAAGGGCATAGAAAAGAAGGTACCTAATGTATTTTATGTAGAAGGATTAAAACATAACCTCTTAAGTGTGGGACAATTAATAAAGAAAGGGTATGAAGTGAATTTCGCAAATCAAGCATGTGCAATTAAAGATTCTACTGGTGCATGTATCGGCCTAGTTAAGATGACAGGAAACAAGATGTTTCCACTCAATCTTAGTCATGACATTATACCTCGTGTATGTAATGTAATGACACATGATATACATGTCTTGTGGCACAAAAGATATGGACATATAAATTTTGATACGTTACATAAAATGGGAACTCATGAAGTGGTAACTGGTTTACCAAAGATATCCAAATCAACTACAAATATATGTGAAGGATGCTTGTTTGGGAAAAACACAAGAAAATCATTTCCAAAACACACGACTTGGCATGCTGAAAGACCTCTTCAACTGATTCATTCGGATATCTGTGGGCCGATGAGAACACCGTCAATAGGAGGATGTAGATATTTCATAACCTTTATTGATGATCACTCCAGGAAGACATGGGTTTATTTTCTAAAACAAAAGTCCGATGCACTAAGTTTCTTTAAAGTTTTTAAAGCTTTATCAGAGAATCAAGCCGGAAGCACGATAAAGACCATTCGAACAGACAGAGGAGGAGAATACTGTGGTCACGAGTTTCAAAATTATTTAAAGGAAAATGGCATTCATCATCAGCTCACTACGAGTTACACTCCACAGCAAAACGGAGTGGCAGAAAGGAAAAATAGAACTCTCATGGAATTAAGTAGAAGTATGTTAAGGATGAAGAACTTGTCTCACTCATACTGGGCAGAGGCTGTAGCGTGTGCAGCATATTTAATAAATAGGGCTGTCACTAAAAGTATACCGAATATCACACCGCAAGAAGCATGGAGTGGAAGGAAACCAAGTGTCGGACACCTGAAAGTATTCGGATGTGTGGCCTATGCCCATGTTCCAAAACAGAATCGTGGCAAGTTGGATGATAAAGTAGAAAAGGTAATATTCATCGGATACAGTGAAAGCAGTAAAGCTTACAAGCTTTATAATCCAGTAACAAGAAAAACAATCATAAGTAGAGATGTGGTGTTTGATGAAGAACAAGAGTGGAGCGAAAGAACTACTCATAAGGAGATTTCATGCATTGATTTGAATGATCTAGAAGAAGTAGCAAGGCAATCGGATGTTGCTGAACAAAATGAAAGTGTAGACTCAGAAGTAAACAATCAAAGTGACAGTGTAGACTCAGAAGCAAATAATCAGAATGAAGCAATCCTGAGTGATGATGAATATGACAACTCAAATAATCAACATGAAAATGAAGAATCATCATCGTCATCATCCGAAAATGAAGAACTAAGAACAAGACAAGTCACTGAAATTTATCAAAATACACAACCTCTTACGGACACACAGGTTGAAGAGTTGTATCAAGGAGTTCAAGACGTGCAAAATGAAATGGGAGATTTTGTTCTATATGCCGATGCTGATCCAGTAACATATAGTGAAGCTTTTAAGGATCAAAAATGGAAGGATGCAATGGATAAGGAGATGCAATCAATACAAAAAAACGAAACATGGAATCTGGTAGATCCACCAAAAAATCAAAAACCCATTGGTGTGAAATGGATCTTTAAGACCAAGTACGATGAAAACGGAAAAGTTAGTAAGTATAAGGCTCGACTCGTCGCTAAAGGATACAATCAAAAATATGGGGTAGATTACCAAGATGTGTTTGCACCGGTAATAAGGTTCGACACCATCAGACTTATCTTGGCACTGGCTGCACAATACGGATGGCATCTGCACCAGATGGATGTAAAGACAGCATTCTTAAATGGAACCTTAAAAGAAGAAGTATACACCGAACAGCCTGAAGGGTATGTCAAGAAAGGAGAAGAAGGAAAAGTATGTCACTTAAAGAAGGCACTCTATGGATTAAAACAAGCCCCGAGAGCTTGGTATAGCAGGATAGATGAGTATTTCAGGTCTCATGGATTTAAGAAATGCATATACGAGCACACACTATTTACTAAAATCACAAGTCACTCTCGAGTAATAGTATGTCTATATGTAGACGATATTATATTAGCAAGTGAATCTCTGATCTTGATTGAGCAACTAAAGAAATCCATGCAAAGTGAATTTGAAATGACCGATTTAGGCACTCTTCACTATTTCTTAGGTATGGAGGTTAAATATGATAATGGAAATGTTATGCTTACACAACAAAAGTATGCAAAGAATTTATTAGCAAAGTTCAAGATGGAAAACTACCGTGAAGCTCTAACTCCAATGGAATATGGCCTCAAGTTATCTAAAGAAGATCATGAAGATGAAGTGGACCAAAACACTTACCGACGGCTAGTGGGATGTCTCATGTATCTGACCAACACAAGACCGGATATAATGTTTGCGGTAAATAAAATTAGTCAATTCATGCAGAGACCTAAAAGAAGTCATTGGGAGGCAGGCAAAAGGATATTAAGATATATCAAAGGAACGATAAACCATGGAATCGTATACTCGAAAGGAAGTAAAGGCAAATTAGTGGGATATAGTGATAGTGACTATGCAGGCAACGTGGACGACAGTAAGAGTACATCAGGTTATGTCTTTAACCTCGGATCAGGAGCAATAGCTTGGCAGTCAAGAAAACAAAAGGTAGTGGCTCTATCATCAACCGAAGCAGAATATATCGCTCTCTCACAAACTGGGTGTCAAGCTCTGTGGATTAAAGGAATTCTAAATGAACTTCACATTAACACAGACTGTCCACCAACTATCTTATGTGATAACAAGTCGACTATAAGTCTGGCCAAAGATCCAGTTTATCACGGGAAAAGTAAGCACATACGGGTCAAGTACCATTTTATTCGAGAACTCATCAAAAATGATGATGTGGAAGTCAGATTTTGCACCACCAAAGAACAAGCAGCGGATATACTGACCAAGGCTCTGCAACTGAAGGATTTCAAGCGCTTTAAAGATGCTCTCTATGTTATCAATATCTAGCTTACGGGAGGGAATATTAGATAATATAAGCTAGATATTATTTAGTTAGATTATGTTATTATAATATGTTAATATAAGTTTAGAGATAGTTAAACTTTGGAGGCGGTTATAGGCATACATCCGCTCCAGTATATATGTATCAAATATCACATTTTATCATTCACCAATTCTTAATAAAAGAACACATTCATACGTTTCTCTCAAACCCTAATATTTACTCATAGAAACCAGATTTAGATTCAATACTTTTTCCCATAAGCTCATTTGACTTACCCAAATTTCGATGCCATCCCTCATAGACCGAGATTGGCCGAAAAACTTAAGAGCCATTGGATTTCCTCCACAATATTGTATTGCACGTCGTACAATACCCTCAAAGCCCACCATGGGATTTTCTGATCCAAATGCATGATGACATAAAAGTTGTGATGACTCTTCATCATTCAATAATTTCATTTCATACTTTTGACACCTCCAACAGGACTTGTCAAACCATTTATCTGTGTTTTCCCTGGTTGTAACTATAATCTTGCTTTGTGAATTAATCTTCCCAGTTCCTAGAAAAAGCATCTAACTGACTGCGTTCAGTTACGTCATCGAAAACAATGAGTGCCCTATTCATTTGTAAGACCTTCTCAATCTTAGGCGTACCACGCGAAACACAAGGCATTTTTTCTTTTGCCTTCCCTGAAATATCTTTAAGAAGTTGTTGCTGTAGTATACGCACATCATTGTTTACATCAAGAAAGCTCATATGCTCGAATTTTTTCAAATTTGAATCATATATATGTTTGGCCAGTGTAGATTTGCCACTTCCACCCATACCATAAATTACTAAAAATTCAAGATTGCTTTGCTTTAGCCAAGAGTTGATCTCCTTTTCACGACTGGCCATTCCTATTATATTGAGTGGACGACTGACTTCTTTGAGATCTAACTTATTGTAAACTGTATCAACAATTTTCGTCAAAAAGATGGTTTCAGGCCTACAAAAACACAGAACAATGAATAAGCTCCTCGGCAGTGGCGGCGGTTACTTGTGGCCCGGGGTGCCACGCCCCCACCGATTGTTCGCTAATAGTGTTAATTTTACTAAAATTTTCAGATTTTTTTAGTATAAAATATTGGATTTTTAAGAGTCCGGTCCCCACTTATTTGGAACCTGAAAGTCCGGCCCCCAATGAGTTTTGGTTCAAGCTCCCCCACTACTCCTCATATAACTTTTAGATATTCTTTAATATTTAGGTAAAGAATAATATTGAAAAATTAAATATTAACAGAGTAAAGAAATTTATGTAAGAAAAAGCCAGTATATTGTGTTTGGAGGGGATGCCTTAAATGTGTTCTCTCTTAATTAACATAATTTAGAAATCCAAGTAGAGTTGGGAAACTATTTTTGGCAGATTTGTTTATGTAAGTTTTTTTTTTTATACAAAACTTCAGGTGCTGTTCAACAAAAAAAATTAACATTGATAACAGGGGCGGACCTACCCACAATGGTGGGTGGGCGGCCGCACCCCTTGGAAAAAAGGTTTTTAGTGCTAATTTTCGTCGAAAATCTCAACCGCACCTCTTGCATTTTTTCAACTGCACCCCTTGAAATTTTCAGCCGCCCTCCTTAGAAAAAATATTATGAATTTATAAGAAAAAATAAACACTGATTATTATTAATATATAAGTATATAACACAATTTGTATAATTATTCTTTAACCGCTTATTCACTTTACTTAACCCAATCTACAATGTAATTTTATTAACCCAACTACCCAAGTCCAAACCCAACCCAACCCAAAGATTTATCATTTTTTATTGATTGTTTTTTTGTTGTTTTATGTGGTGATTAGGAGAAAATATAGATGTATAAAGGTTTCATCTTTTTTTGTTTCTTTGATTTTTTTTAGTTGTTCTAGACTTGTATTTAATGATTTTGTTGTTTTATTTTAAGTTTTGTTTGTTTAAATGATTACTAATCAACATTTAAAACTAGGGATTGAATGTTTGAAAATTAAAATTGAAAATTATAGACTATGGTATTTGTTGAACATGATTGTTTATTTTGTTTAAGTGTTTAGTGTTGTTTTATGAACTTACGGAGCAAATTTATATGTGATAAGAACCATGTGTAGAGAAGTTATGGCGTGATTTCTCAAAAGGAAAAGGGTTGGACCAGTTTTTTTGTCGGATTCTTTTAGTTAAAGACCAACTTATGTCTTAGATATGTTTTTTTGTTGTTTTATCTAATGATTATGAGAAATAGAAGTAGGTAGTATTTGAACTTTAATTTTTTTTTTTTTTTTTGTTAATTTACTTACTTATGAATGTATTTTTATGTTGTTTACTGTTTTACTTGAAACTTGGTTAGTTAATGTGATAGGAGTTAGAAAAAAGGGTTTGATTGTTTGAAAATTGAAATTGACCCAACACGACCCGACCCGATCTGATCCGACCAGCAAAACTTTGTTTGTTTATGTTTACCGGTTTTACATGACCCAATCCGCTATGAACCGAATTTTTTTTATATAGCTAGGGGCCTAAAATCTTTAAATTATTTATAATCGTCAAAGATTGAGTTCGATGTTAATATTTACTTGATGATTGAAGTAAAAGAACAGGCAAAGAATGATACCCATTAACAACATGGCCAGCCAAATCTGCAACCTGCTTAAGAGCTGTCTTCCACTTGTTTACGTTGTCATCTGTCCACTTTGTTAATGGTTCGACTTGTATGGCGAAATTTCCTTTTAGGTTCCTAATATCAGTGACCTCAACGCCATAGAAAACAGGTAGAACAAAATGATTGCGCTCCCTCCTTTGTTGGAGGATGAGCACAAGCTCATCAAGGCACCAAGTTGAAGTTGCATAATTCTGAGACAATACAACTATTGATGCCCTCAATTCTTCAATTGCTTTCTTAAATTCAGGTTGCAGTTCTCCACCTTTGTTGATTTCTTCGTTATCTCTATAGGTAGAAATTCCTGATTGAATTAATTTGTGGTAGAGATGATCGGTAAAAGAATGTCGAGTATCTTTGCCACAAAAGCTTAGAAACACATCATAACCACAAGCTTCATCATCAGAAGAAGCCATGACAGTAGAGGAAGAGCTGGATGCCATTTTAATTAGACCTGAGAGGATTGAAGTTGGTTTGAAGGTGAAGAAGGAACGAATAGTTTTAGGTCTTTTAGGGTTTCTTTGGCCGTTCAAAAACAAATCAAACAATCAAATAGCTGGAGTTTTTTTTCCAAAGCAGTGTTATGGGGAGAAATATTTACCATTTTGGTGGTTGTCAAAAACTATTTACGTGTTTTTTTATTTATTCACTCTTGATTTTTACGAGCATAATAGACTCTTCTTTTTAATTGTTTTATTCACTTGATTTATTATCTATTTTTATTCTCTATTATATACCTTATACATTTTCATTTTTCCTAACAAAATCTCTTTATTTCTTTTTTCTTCAACCAACTAATTTTAATTCTTTTACCAGATCGTTATAGTTCTTTTATTTTTATTTTGTTACTTTTTCAATCAACTCATATAGCAATTACAATCATCGCAATAGACTTAAACTGAAATTACAAAATATAAGATCCGAACATTAAAACTTGATTCACTTCTGGTCTCAATGTCAAAATACAAATGAAAACAAAAATTTCAAACAAAGTCAAGTCACTACCTACCAATGTTAATATCAAACAAACTAAAAAGATACGTACATGTACACTGTTTAGAACATATAAGCTGATTAAAACATACAGAAGCCAATTACATTAAATGGTGTTGGGGAAGATAAACCATCTGGAGTTATGTTTAGCAATGTCTTCAATGGCTTCCATGGAGTTCCATGGAGTTCAACGATGGGGGAGTGGACTTAGAAGGGTGTCGATGGAGTTAGGAGGGACTGATTCAACTAAACATCGAGGAGTCTGCCCCTTTTTTGTATCTTAATAAAAATAAAAAGTAAATAAAAAATAGATCAAAACACCATTTTGATAAATAGTTTTCAAAAAACACTAAAATGGTAAATAGTTTCTCCACCAACACCACTTTAAGAAAAAACTCCAAATAACTGTCATAAAATTTTCTAATACTAAATAGATACCCCACATGTACCAACCACTAACTTTTTCGTCATTATGTCTCCACTACCGGTTTATAATATTTCTTAGTTTTTTTTCTTTTTTTTGGTCAGAGAATTAACCCACTCTTAAATATTCATATGTGTACTTCCCAGAATTTTAATACGGGTGTACCTATTGGCATACCAATGTTTCTATATATACACCAAACGCTAGTTGAATCAGGGTTTACATACGTTGCGTATAAATTTATACTCAACGTATATAAATCATGGATTTCAGAGCCTTATCAACAATCATTGCACATAAAACAAGGGTTTATATACGTTACGTATAGGTCTATACGGAGTGTATATAAACCATTAGATTATTTTGGGTCTATACGGAGTGTATATAAACCATTAGATTATTTTGGGTCTATATGAGGTGTTAATTTTCAAAGTTAAGTGCAGGGAACTAAGATTTCGTCCAATTAGAACATGAGTATAAATTTAACAATATAAAAGAATAAAAAACACTTAACTTGTTCTATCGGGTGATTAACTGACTGGGAAGATGAATCATCGATCGATTGAAGCATACCCTTGCTCTATCAGAAATTTGACGTCGAATGAACCCACTAAAGCAAAACCCTCGCGAGCTGGCGATGGAGAAATCAAATGATAATGGCCGATGGGGGTTTTTGATTAGGATTATGTAGTTCTGAATCGAATGGCGGGTTAAGACTTGCGTATCGAGTGACGCTTAACATTTTGACTCAATTACTCACTCAAATGAACATTAGAGTATTGGACGATGGACTATTGCTATTGGAATTCAATTCTAACTACTATTGGGCCATTGGAATTCATTCTAACTACTTAATTGAGTCATATTTGAATCTTGGACCAAACATTATTAATATGGGCCTCTGCCCTCTAGTCATGTTATAAAAAATTATATATATATTAAAATATAAATCGAGCCAACCGAGCCGAACCGAATTGAGCGGACCTTTGCTCGTGCTCATTCGTATACAAGCTGAACCTATCCAAACCGAGCGTCTTTTTCAATCGAGCTGAATCGAACGATCAAATTCCGAGCATTTTTCGAGTGAGCATCAAACGAGCGTTAAGCATCGAGCAATTTAAACTGCCTAGATGGTACCTTTGGGGACAAGGTTGGGCCAATTGGCTGAAGTACCGTTCCCCTTTATATCAATGCATTATTGGCCTTAGATTAATAAAATGTCATATAGTAAATGAATTCTATGCGAGGCTCCATTTCAACCTTTTTTATCTTTAATTTGTTGGTATAACAACTTTATCAAATTTGCAATCTGATTAATTCATTTAAACTTTTTGACAATTATACTGGTTTATAAAATTACAATCCCCAAACTTTCAAGTTAATTTTCAAAATATTGGCAACTGAAGAATACACACCATTAACTCTAATCCTTCAAAACCCTCATGATAATCCATCCACAAGAGTAGTTAGCGACGAATGGGTTTTTCTTGAACAACCTATCTGTAATGTTTCTATCTCTAGAAACTAGGACGATTTGATCATCTTTATGGGTTCCAAAACTCAATGGAACCCAGATGTGAAAAAAAAAAATTGGATGACAACTTTCATCATCATCAAAACTTCTCCATTTTTTCTCCAAAATTTTCTGCTCCTTTATAGCAGAATTAACATGTTCTTGATATCATCAGCATGATCCCTATACTCTTTTCTCAACACCTCCAAACATTTTCTCCATATTGATCCCACCATTTCCTAATATTAACATGTTCTTGATATCATCAGCATGATCCCTATACTTTTTTGATATAATTGACAACCATGTTTCTAAGAATTACCGCATTTTCTTACTTGGAAAGAATTTTTTCAGGTTAGCTTTGTCAGAAGGAAGCCTAGTCGAAATTACTTTAAATTGATTCTCTCTGAAAGATAATATGGGTCAGAGAGGGCCTACATGGTCAACTATGACAGACGCGAAAGGTGTAGCGTGGCTTTTGATGTGATACCCACTCATTACCTGCGACGCAACAGGCTCAACAAGGTGGGCCGACACAAGATCCGCTATGATCCAGTATCCAGAAGCAAGATCCATAACCCATGACTTTGTCAAGGAATAATAGTTGCACTTTTGGAGTTAGAGGTAGTGGGATCAGTTGATTGTTGCACTTTTTATGCATGCGTTTTGGAATTAGTGGGGCCATGTTCTCATTCATGAATTGTTTGTGAATGATAGTTGGGCGGAAAGAAAAGAGTGTCTTTAAATATGTATATGCGTTGTTCTTGTGAATTAAAAAGAAAACCCAACCAAAACTTGGTGTGGGCCAGAATGCATTATACAAAGACACATGGATCTCAGGAAGATCTTTAAAAACAATAATTAAGGTACTTTTATTATTATTTAAAAATAGTTTATGAATTACTTGGAATATATAGACCGAATAGTTACTTTGGAGTTATGACCTGGCTCGGACATTCCGGTTCAGGTAAACCGTCATTAAATGCAACGTATTAATAAGAATATTATCAATATATTCTCATGCAAATAGAAGATATGCATGATCTCTGAGAAAGTAGGAGTTGTTGTACAACCAACTCTCCGACTTAAGGGGAAACCCTAATTCACCAAACAGTAAAAATATAAGATACATGTTAAGGTAAGATCATCACAATTCTCTCTCAAATACTTTCACTCCCAGAAACGAATACTTATTCTCACGCCTTACCATGGGCCGAAGTCAAGGAACTAATGATGGCCGAGTTCTGTCATGCTCACGAGCAGCAGAAGCTCGAGGAAGAGTTTTGGGCTCTTAAACAAATTGGTGATGACAATCTGGCATACACCACTCAATTCAAACAAATGAGCTTTATCGCACCACACCTGGTGTCCACTCCTGACCGCATGATCAGGAAATATATACATGGCTTACCTTCTGCCATGTGTGATACCATTGAAGCAGCAAAGCTTGACACCATCGAGGCAGTCTATCGCCTCGCAGCCAGCTTAAACAACAATCGCCTTGAGGATAAGCAAGCCGCAACACCCACCTCCACCAAACCAGCCAACCAAATCACCACACAGTCAAGTGGTAGCAAGGGCAAGAAATGAAAATTTCAACACCCAAGCTGCAACGCGATTGTTCCTGTTGCAACCCCGAACCCTGTTACACCTGAAACTACCAAAAAGCCATACACTGGGTCGCATCCCAAGTGTAATACTTGCCATTACCATCATCCAGCCAACACCACCTGCCGCCATTGCACTACGTGCAATCGGTTTGGTCACACAGCCCCTTATTGCCGCAATGGCAACCAAGTTCAGTAAGGGTGTGCAATAACCGAACCGTAACCGAAACAAAAACCGACAAAACCGAACCGAAATTAACCGAAAGTCGGTTAACAGATATTTTTTTTACCATCGATTAACCGAAATTAATCAAACCGAACCGAATCATTTTTTTTTATATATTTCTAGCTTTTATATCTCTATTTCATGTATTTCATGTTTTATACTTTCATTTCATGTAATAATACCTCTATTTCATTTATTAATACCTTCATTTCATTTATTTATACCTTCATTTCATTTATTTCATGTTTTATACTTTCATTTCATGTAATAATATCTCTATTTCATTTATTTATGCATTCATTTCATTTATTTATACCTTCATTTCATTTATTTCATGTTTTATACATTCATTTCATGTAATAATACCTCTACTTCATTTAGTTCAGCAAGCTCCCCAAAACCCCAAGCCTGTAAATAATGTTCGTGCATGTTACAAATGTGGAGACACTACACACCTTCGCCTACAATGTCCTCAACTGAACCAAGAGCATCCACAGCTGCAAGCTCCACGAGAACGAGCCTTCAACATCAATGCCAGTCAAGCTCAAAACAACAATGAAGTCGTTAATGGTACGTTTCTCGTTAACAATATTTATGCTACTATGTGACACCTGTGTCACTACAACCATGATACAAATACAAATCAATGAAATATTGTGTTTCATACTTGAGATTTGTATAAATATGTGTATTATTTGCACATATCAATTCTTGTTCGATTTCGAGCTCTAAATTGCTTTCTGGGAATTTATAAGCGAACTGATGCGTAAACGTAATCAGTTTAACGCGACAAACACTCCGGAACAGTGACATGGGCTTAACCTACCTTAAATAACATTTACATAACTTAGAAATAAGTTTTGGAGGGTTTGGTGTATCGAAATCAAGTTTATTCACTTACAGGGACTAATTTTGACAAACTGCGAAAGTATGCCGATTCATACTCTAACAAACATTCCAGAATATGATCATAAGTTAAACATGCCCTAAAAATCCTTTACATAGCTTAGAAATAGGCTTAGAGGTGTTCGATGTGCTAAAACAAACTTTTTTGTCAATCAGGGACTAAAAGCGTCAAAAAGTTCATAAGTTTGCATTTACGCGCGTAACTTACGTTCTGAATATATCCGGACATCCAAAAATTTATGTAATCATTAAAATATTTTATTTTAGTGATTGGAATGATAAAATTCCATTCGTCGCGTAATTTGGATCGTTTTTCGCGTCCGTTCGTGTTTCGTCGTAATTAACCGAACAACGCAACCGTACGACCAAACGAACCAACATTCGAGATGTTTTTGAGCATCTTTTAAGTTCTCTATACTTTCACTTCATTTTAGAGCCTTGAAATGAGGTTAACGGGCCTTAAACGTGTCAAAAATGACATTAAACATGTGTAGGGACTGAAACTGCAAATATTGAAACTTGTTGCTGATATGGGACTGTGTGGCGGGCCGCGTAAGGTGTAGGCTCAGCCTACACGGGGCGCGAGAGCCCATCAGGCCTGCAAAAATCAATTTTCTCAAATCAGCAGCTAGCTTCTGGGTTATGTGCATGGTTTATCAACTCTATGGGCTTCTTTTAGGCACCCATAGTATTGTAAAATCAGTGGGTACACATGGAGGGCCAAGTTGAAGCACGTTTTATGAGGAACGATCCTAACGGTTGTGGGATTTCTATAAATACCCAACACCCTCATTCTTGCAACTCACAATCTGATTCATTTTGCTCTAAGTTGGGGTTTAACACTTCATACCTGAGCAAATTGGATCAAGATCTTCCTAGCTTGGACCATTTGTAAGTTTCTTTCGTGCTTTTATGCGTTTTAAGCGTAAAAGTCAAACAGTGTTTGATTTTCTGCTTTGACCAGTCAATGGTCAACACGAAGTTCGTTTGAACTTCGCAACGTGAGTGTAATCACGATGGTCATAGTCCTTTGTGACTATACCTACTGATTACCACGTTATTTAGGCATAGTGACGAGTCATAGTTTCAGTCAAAATGCGTATTCATGCGTATTCTGCAACCAAACTATTCTTGGGTATCAAAACCCTTTGTTTTGATATCAAACTTGTTTTCTAACTTCGTTAAACATGTTTTAACATGTTTAACTCGTCACTTTTAGATTAGTGCTTATGTAGGGTCATAAGATAAGCGGTCTAAACAACCGCTTAGACTTTCGAACCCGACCCGTTTGGTCGATCATTAGGATCCGACCAAACATACTTTGTGACCATAGTTGTATAGGAATAACCTTCCGAGGTTATACCCTATGGTCACTCCGTTTAGTTAGTTGTATGATAGGTAGTTTATATGCCTTAGGAAAATGACCAAAATGCCCTTTTTACGCATAAATTCATTTTAAGCATATGTAACCTAAATTTTTACATCTAAACTGATTAGGTAACATTATTAGACATGTTAAGGAATATAATACTTATCATAGGACTAGTTAGGCGATCCGAACGCGTTTTACGCGAACGACACGTTAAAGTAGCGTAAGCTACCTAAACGGTCGTAAGGGGTCATAAGCACTTAGGATAGGTTTCATTTTAGAATGTAGACTTTGTTAAACCATATTACATGAGTTCCTATACTCATTTGGTTTACGAAACCTCATTCTATCCGATCTTCCGATTTGGGTCCGATTTATTAACTTAGTTACCTATATTAGGTGCTGTTTGATTCCGTGATCCCTCTAGCTTTGCTTGGTTGTTATTTAAGACTTCTAAGCATCCTCATGTGAGTACATAGTCCCCTCTTTTACTGTTTTCAAATATTTTGGGGTGAAACATATGTGCCTATTTGTTATTTTCATGATTTCAACTGTATGATTTCACATGCTTAATACTTATTCTTTTGACAGATTAAACAATTTTCTATGGTTTAAACACTAATTTTGAAAGATTATTAAATTGTTGGATTGTACTTATTTTATACATTCACCAAACCGATTGGTAGTACGATATAGCGCTATAGGACTAGACACCCCATTCCTGTTGTATGGAATGTCAGAAACCAAATTTTAACCAAATAGAAATTGCCTTTGTGGTATTTCTATAGTCTCTAAGGTGTAGTTTGATGCACTAAGGTTTGAATGAATACTAAATCACATTTTCTTTTGTATATGTTGATATACTACCAAAGTGTAGTTTGATGTGCTCTCAAATGTGATATTATTTACCAAAGTATAATTTGATATACTATGTACAAAACCAACATATAGTTTAATATACTACTGACCTTGTTATTTACTAAAGCATAGTTGATATGGTATTATTTTCAAAACCAAAGCATAGTATGATATGTTATTTACAAAACCAAAGTATAAAATGATATACTACCGATGCTTTCATTCTTAAACCAAAGTATACTTACGATGTACTACCGAAAACTATATTTTTACAACTAGAGTATATTTGATATACTATCGGCTTAATCCATTTCAAGTTAGACATATTGCATTTTACACAAATATTATATCTTCATGAAACACTGATTTACAAACAAAATATTTTATACAAACTAATTTTACTTGGTTATTTATTTATCTATGCATTATTCTTTTATATCATCTGATTTCTTATCGATTTTCGCATGATTTATAAAGAAAACATTTTTAAGTTCATGACTACTTTTTGTTAAACAATCTTTCATACTTAGAAGTCATGAATCCTATTTTAATAAAACCTATGTATCTCACATGCATTTTTATGCTGACGTACCTATTTTTACATATGTTTCAGGTGCTGCTATGTGATGATTGTTGATGCATGTTATACATAGGATGGACTCATGCCTTAGCGACTTTAAAACTTGAAAGACAATATTTGTATTTGTTTGATTTGTAATAGAACAACGAGTTCAATAATTCAATAAAACGAAACTATTTAATCCATGGTTATGAAACAATGATTCTGTTACGACACTCCCCGAAGTTTCCGCCTCGAATTGTTGTTTTACGTGGTCAGGGTGTGACAGAAAGGTTGGTATCAGGGCCAATGGTTATAAGGAATTAGGTTATTAGTAATGCTTTGACCTAGACTATAACCTTCCTAAGACCCTAACACAAGTTATCTTGTGTTTAGTCTTAAAACAATACCGTCACCTATCCTTAGGTGATAACCACAACGAGAACACAATAACGAATCCGCTTCAAAAATTAATCATCTATTCTTGGATGATTGATTACTAGGTTTTGAACCCTCTAAGTTTTCAAAACCTCGTCAAAGTTTGGGTCTTATTGTGACAACTGTGTTCTGTAATCATCGTATAATGTAAAACAATGTCAGTTATCAATAAAACATTGTGTTTTGGTGTTATTATATGTGCAATTGTTTTTATTAATTTTACAATTTGATCCGATATCGATTTCAAGCTTTAAATCACTTTCTGGAAGGTTATACGCAAACTGGTGCTTAAACGCAATCAGTTTAACGCGACATACACTCCGGAACTGTGACGTAAGCCAAACATACCCTATATAGCCCTTACATAACTTAGAAATAAGTTTCGAAGGATTCGGTATGACGAAAACATGTTTATTTGAACTAAAGAACTAATTACGACAAACTGCGAAACGAACGTTGGTGACCGCCCGGATAATATCTAAATCCCACAAATATTCTGTTATGATTAAAATCTTATTTTAATCAGGTTCGTGTTGAAAAAATAAATTAAAACGCTTAAAAACGTTATTTTTCAAGTTTAAGCGCGTACCGTGTGTTTCTGCGCGACACAGTGCTTTTACTGCGAAACACAGACAACGTAGCCAGTCTTGGCAACTGAAATTTATTTCAGTTGTATTTTGGTGAGTTTATTTTTATAGAATAATAAAAATAATTTAGAACGCCATAAATCGGGATTTGAACGCTAGATAAAAAACCCGGTACATAGTTAAACACTTTAACGGAACGCTATCTAACCGGACAATCGGACTTTACCCGGAACACGAAAATAATGCTAGAAGCATTGTTCCTATTTTTCTGAACTAGTTAGGGTCCCCGAACACCCTAACACACTATATATTTAATAACCCACCATAAACCACTAACTAGATATTTAGCCTCCTAACTAAGTTAGTAACTAACAATTGGAACCCAACTAAACTAAAACCCTTCTCAAAAATCGGTTGTGGAATGTCCCCCACTCCTAGATTTGTTTTATTATTTAATTAGATCATGTTGGGTGTAATGAGGCATATTATACAAAGGGTAAATGAAGAATTTGGCCTATAAATAAACACAAGAGTCATGACCATTTCATTTCATTTCACAAACTCACAAACTCCCACTCTCTCTCCCTCACCCAAACCGTCCCCTCCCTCTCTTCTTCTCTTTGGTTTCGGCAGCCACCACCACACCACCATACAACCACCTTCAAGCCTTTTTCTTGCAAACCATACATTCACAAAGGTGCTAGAGACCAAACAAGTAAGCTTGGTGCACTCGGAAGCTCAAGGACCGCTCTCGTTTTCTTTTATCCACCACTTTTCTACACTCGAACTCCCCTAGCCTTGTGCTAGTAGTAAGCACTTAGATCCTTGCATTTTACATGATTGTTGAGTGGTTAATGATGTTTATAGATCAAAAAGAAAGAAAGTCTAAACAAGAAACTTGAAACATAAAAGTTTACTTAAACCTTTAAATAAAAATGAGACTTGAAGATGAAAACTTGTTGGTTTAGGGTTGGTTCAATCATGCTTGATATTTGATTGTTGGTTTCTTGATAAATCCGTTGTTCGGACATGTGTGGGTACGACTTAATAACATTTAAGTTGTAAAAGAACATGTTGAGTTACTTTTTCAGCCGACTTCATAGGGCTGTAAACAGACCATAATAAGTCGAAAAACAGAATTTCTGAAGCCTAAAATATGTATTTTCGAAAAACGAAGCAAATGGCAGTGGAATCGTAATTTTTCGAGGTTATTTACTATTTTAAAAGCCTGTTTGTATGACAGCAGCTAAAGCTGATTTTTGCTGCTGAAAATATGCGTCCTGTCTTCAGTCATAACTTGAATTCTGTGTAGGGTTTGATCATGAAATTTATACTGTAGATGGTCACTGTTGTCGCCGCGATCCTCCAACTAGAATTACATCAAACAGACTTACGATGATTTTTAAACGAATTATTTCGCAGACTGCAATCAGAAAGTAACAAATCTGATTGCAGTCCGGTAAACGATTTTCTATAAAATACTGATAATGAATTGGACCCCGATATTTTTACACAATAATACTTGGTTCGTGTGTGACGTTCTGTAAAAATTTGGGAATTTTTGGAATAAGTTAACCATTTTATTTAAATGTCCGAAAACAGTCCAGTTTCATATATTAAAACAGAAATGGCATAAGTAGTATTTTGCAATGTCAAAGTGTGGGTTTTTTATTATTAAAATCACTCTTATTTAATTTAGGACGGATAAACAATTTGAGGGATTGTGTTAACAATTAAAAATGCACCCGAAGGTGAGTACATAGATCCCCTCTTTTTACTGTTTTCGATTATTTTGGGGTGATTCATATGTATCAAAACGATTTCGATATTCTAACAATGGTTTCAAAATGATTGAGATGGTTTATACTAAACTAATAACGATTTCGATAATGTGAACGAGCTTGTTGGTT
Organism: Helianthus tuberosus; assembly: GCA_030545235.1. Classification (NCBI taxonomy): domain Eukaryota; kingdom Viridiplantae; phylum Streptophyta; class Magnoliopsida; order Asterales; family Asteraceae; genus Helianthus; species Helianthus tuberosus. The sequence continues at coordinate 34,983 of JARYGA010005105.1, forward strand.
GTAATTACATAACGAATGACATTCATTAATTTCGGCCAAACCGACCAGTATTAGGTTATGGTACCATAGGATCCGACAAATCCCGTTATCAGACCGGACCCATGGTTATGTGTGGGTTAGGTGGGTAACGACTGAATCTGATGATTGTTAACTTACCCTTTGGAGGTTTGTTAATGCGAGAACGAGTTGAACGATGGACGAGTCACAAAGGTTTGAATGTTATTAGCGAGATGACCAAAGGTAGTTTTAACAATTAAAACGAGAACGATTGAACGATTTAAACAAATGAACGATGATCTATAACGAGAACGAGTTAAACGATGTCGCACAACGATGGTTACGAAACTATATAAACCATACGAGTTTTCTTACAAAAATGATTTATGATTTGGTTTACATAAACAAATGTTTTGGGTTAAGATTCATGGCATCGAGGTTTATAAATTATGACCAATCTATTTTGACTTGGTTATTCATTTACAATACAAACATTTTACAAAACAAGGTTTTCTAATATCAATTAACGAAGTTGTACAAATTGTTTCAACCTACAAACGAGCCATGAATCTGATACTCACATAAAAACTATGTACTCGCCAGCATTTCTTTGCTGACTTTGTTTTTACATATGTTTCAGGTGAAGTTGCTTGATGTGATTGCTAGGGTGCATGTTCACTTAGGACCGGACGAGGCCTTAGTGATTTAATAACGATGATAGACTGTGTTTGACTTGCTTGTTTAACTTTAAGACAATGTTTAATATTCAATAAAACGAAACTCTTTGTATCCATGGTTTGAAACAATAATTCTGTTACAACACTCCCCGACGTTTCCGCCATGATTTGTTGTTTTACGTGGTCGGGGTGTGACAGAAGAGTTGGTATCAGAGCCAATGGTTATAGAGATTTAGGTTATTAGTAAAATTTTGACCTAGACTATAACTTTCTAGGACCCCAACGCAAGTTGATTTGCGTTTAGATTAAAAAAAAAACAAAATATGAATCAGCTTCGAAAATTAATCATCTGTTCCAGGATGATTGATTACTAGGTTTTGAACCCTCTGTTGTAAGGTTTTGAACCCTTCCAGTTTGACTCATTTTTGGCTTAGTGCCTTTTGAGTTTCCAAAATCTCGTCAACGTTTGGGTCTAAATAATGTGAACACGTGCAAACTGGAAGAGTGAATGCCAGTACCCTGAGTTTTCTGTCTAAGGCTAGAGTGTTCGTACAAATCCACATAATCGGACCAGTCACTCTTACCTGGGAACTCTTGGGGTGAGTGTTCACTTATAGGCGAGCATGTCTTCGCGATGCATTATTTTGATTCATTACTTTGATTAGTCACTGCGTGTCGTTTGTTTACTCGAGGTAACAAACAAATGATCGCCTTCCTTGTGTTTTGTCGATACCTCTTTTGTTTCTCCTAAATTTCAACCTCACTCGATTCTCTTGTTTTCTTGTTAGACAATGCCTCCTCGACGTGAAGCACAATCTTTTACTATTGAAGAAATCGCAGCCCTGGTCTCTCAGCAAGTGGCTGCTGTGCTTCCCGGTGTTGTGACCCAAGTCCACAAGATATACAACAACAATAACAATAACAATGCACAATGTAATTTCAAGAGTTTCAATTCTGCAAAGCCGCTAAAGTTTTCTAGGTCACAAGGAGCGACTGCACTCCTTCAATGGTTTGAAAGTATCGAGAACACATTCAGACATGTGCAATGTCCGAATGGGCGTAAGGTTGAATTTGCATCAAGTGTGTTTGAGAAGCGTGCTCTTACGTGGTGGAACGGAGTGATGCGTGACAGGGGTGCCGAAGTGGCGTTGGCACAAACATGGGAAGAGCTTCGAGCTCTCATGATGAGAGAGTTTTGTCCCCGTCATGAAATTCGAGCTTTGGAACGAGAGTTTGACGATCTAAAACAAGATGGGGGAGAACACCGTGCGTATACGGATCGATTTGAGGAGCTCAGTCTTTTGTGTCCTACTATGGTTACCCCGTTGGAGAAAGCGATAGAGAGGTATATCGATGTTCGTCAAGCGATCGAGTTATCTGCTACCCTGACTGAGTCGCAAGTCAGGAAGGGTAAACTTACCTGCAAGGGTGATAAGAAGAAGTCAACTGATTCTGCTAAAGACAAGGAAAAGGGTAAGGGTAAGAAGGGTGAGTCTTCGAAGAAGTCGAGGAAGCGAAAGGGTGCTCAGAATTTTGCAGTAACTGCACAAACTGCTCAGAACCCACCAGCTCAACCTCCTGCGAAGAAAGTGTATGCTGGTACCGCACCACATTGTGCTCGCTGCAACGGTCGTCATGTTGCACAACAAGCTTGTAGACAATGCACAACGTGTGGTAAGCTTGGGCATCTGGCCAACGTCTATCGTTCGGGTCAGAATCAGATTGTTCAGAATCAAGCTGCCCAGGTTCAAGCCCCAGTTCAGGGGAATGCTGCTAGATTCCCACCGGGTTCATGCTTCAATTGTGGAGAGTATGGTCACTTCCTCAACAATTGTCCGAGGTTGGCAAATGCAAATGCAAATCCGAACGTGAATGTCAATGTCAATGCGAATGCGAATCCCGCTCGTGGACGAGTATTCAATCTAAATGCAAACGAGGCGTGAGCTGACAACCTCGTCGTCAATGGTACGTTTCTTGTTAACAACCGACCTGCATCCATTCTTTTTGATTCTGGTGCCGATAGAAGTTTTGTTTCATTATCTTTTGAACCTTTGCTTGCAATACCTAGAACTAAACTGAGGAAACCCTTATCTGTCGAAGTTGCTACAGGTAAACCTCTTGTTCTCAATTCTGTTATTCGTGATTGTCAGTTAAACCTTGATAACCATCTTTTTCCCATCGACTTGGGAGTTTCGATATTATCGTAGGGATGGATTGGTTAACCAAACATCATGCTGAGGTGATTTGTTTCGATAAGATTGTTCGTATTCCTCTTCCGTCTGGTGATATTCTGGAAGTTCGTGGAGAGAAGCCATCAGGTGGTTTGAAGCTTATGTCATGTACAAAGGCCCAAAGTTATTTGCGAAAAGGATATGTCGCTTTCCTGGCACATGTCACCGAGGAGAAGGACAAGAGCAAGAGTATTCAGGATATTCCGATTGTTCGGGATTATCCAGAGGTGTTTCCCGATGAACTGCCTGGTTTGCCTCCAGTTCGTCAAGTCGAGTTTCATATTGACCTCGTACCCAATGCCAACCCGATTGCGAAAGCACCTTATCGTCTTGCACCTTCGGAGATGCAAGAGTTATCGATACAGCTTCAAGAGTTGTCTGATAAAGGATTCATCCGTCCGAGCTTTTCGCCTTGGGGAGCTCCTGTCCTCTTCGTGAAAAATAAAGATGGATCTTTTCGAATGTGTATCGATTATCGTGATCTTAATAAGCTTACCATCAAGAATCAATATCCCCTACCTAGAATTGATGATCTCTTCGACCAGCTGCAAGGTGCTTCATGCTTTTCCAAGATCGATCTACGTTATGGGTATCATCAACTTCGCGTGTTCGAAGAAGATATCCCCAAAACTGCTTTCCGTACAAGATATGGGCACTAAGAGTTCACTGTCATGCCTTTTGGTCTGACAAATGCCCCAGCTATCTTCATAGACTTAATGAATAGGGTTTGTAAACCTTATTTAGATAAGTTTATCATTGTGTTTATCGACGACATTCTCATTTATTCAAAGTCTCAAGCAGAGCACGAACAACACCTTCATTTGACGGTGGAACTCCTAAAGAAGGAACAACGTTTTGCTAAATTCTCCAAGTGTGAATTCTGGCTTAAAGAAGTTCAGTTCTTGGGTCATATTGTCAATGAGCAGGGTATTCACGTAGATCCATCCAAGATTGTTGTAATTAGGGATTGGAATACACCGACGACACCTACAGAAGTTCGTTCTTTTCTTGGTCTTGCTGATTATTATCGACGGTTTATTTCCAACTTTTCAAAGATCGCGGTTCCACTCACTGCTTTGACTCAGAAGAATAAGCCTTTTGAGTGGGGACCTAAACAAGAAGAAGCGTTCCAAACGCTGAAACGAAAGCTCTGTGATGCTCCTGTTTTATCTCTGCCTGAGGGAAACGATGATTTTGTTGTTTATTGTGACGCGTTGAATCTAGGACTTGGTTGCGTTCTTATGCAACGTGGTAAAGTCATAGGTTATGCGTCTAGACAATTGAGAATTCACGAGAAGAACTATACGACTCATGATCTTGAGTTAGGGGCTGTAGTTTTTGCGCTTAAAATTTGAAGACACTACCTCTATGGAATGAAGTGTGTGGTTTTCACAGACCACAAAAGTCTCCAGCATATTCTCAATCAGAAGGAGCTGAACATGAGGCAACGACGTTGGGTTGAACTCTTAAACGATTATGATTGCGAGATCCGCTACCATCCTGGTAAGGCGAATGTCGTAGCCAATTCGCTTAGTCGAAAGGAACGAGTCAAGCTTCGTTCTGTTTGAACTCTATCGGATATTCAATCTCGTGTTCTTCAAACTCAACGATCTTGTGTGATCAAAGACTTATTGAAATATGAACTACCGCTTCAACTTGAGCTTAAACTCGAAAGGAAAGACGATGGTTTACTCTATTTTGAGAATCGTTTGTGGATTCCGAATCAGGACGATCTTCGCACCTTAGTAATGGACGAATCTCACAAGTCTCGATATTCTATCCATCATGGTGCTGATAAAATGTATAAGGATCTTCGTACTCAGTATTAGTGGCCTGGTATGAAGAAGGATGTTGCCTTGTATGTATCGAAATGCCTAACTTGTCTCAAAGTCAAGGCTGAACATCAACGACCTTCTGGTTTGCTTGTACAACCAGAGATACCAGTTTGGAAATGGGAGAACATTGCAATGGATCTCATTACTAAGTTACCGCGTACATCTAAAGGTCACGATGCTATTTGGGTTGTAGTTGATCGTTTGATAAAATCTGCTCACTTCTTACCAATCCGTGAGGATTTCTCTGCTGAAAAGCTTGCCAAGATCTATGTAGACGAGATTGTATCACGACATGGTGTTCCTCTAGATATCATTTCCGATCGTGATGCTCGATTTTCATCTCATTTTTGGAAGACCATGCAATCTGCTTTGGGAACCCAACTGAATCTAAGCACTGCTTATCATCCCCAAACTGATGGTCAGTCTGAGAGGATGATTCAAACTTTGGAGGATATGCTTAGAGCATGCGTGATAGACTTTGGTGGTAATTGGGATTCTCATTTGCCATTAATCGAGTTCTCATACAATAATAGTTATCATGCTAGCATTAAGATGGCACCATTCGAAGCTCTCTACGGTCGAAAATGTCGTTCACCCGTCTGTTGGAATGAGATCGGTGAAGCTCAGCTTACTGGACCTGAGCTCATTATGGAAACAACAGACAAAATCAAGAAAATCCGCGATAATCTTGTGACCGCTAGAAGCCGTCAAAAGAGTTATGCAGATTTGGGACGCAAGCCCATGGAATTTCAAATCGGAGACCGTGTCCTACTCAAGGTTTCACCTTGGAAGGGAGTGGTGAGATTTGGAACGAAAGGAAAACTTGCACCACGATATGTTGGACCATTTAAGATTGTCGAAAGAATTGGAAAGGTTGCCTATCGACTAGAGCTACCCCCAGAGCTTGGAAATGTTCATCCGACTTTTCACGTGTCCAATTTGCGAAAGTGTTTAGCTGATGCTGATCTTCACATTCCTCTCGACGAGATTCAAATTGAAGAAACGATGCACTTTGTCGAGAAACCTGTGGAGATAGTGGACCGTACATACAAACATTGAAGAACAAACGGATTCATTTGGTCAAAGTTCGCTGGGAATCCAAACGTGGCCCCGAGTTTACTTGGGAACATAAGGACCAGATGAAGGCGAAATATCCGCATTTGTTTTCACAAGATTCCTCTAAATAAAATTTCGAGACGAAATTTCCTAAAGTAGGGGAGACTATGACAACTGTGTTCTGTAATCATCGTATAATGTAAAACAATGTCAGTTATCAATAAAACATTGTGTTTTGGTGTTATTATATGTGCAATTGTGTTTATTAATTTTACAATTTGATCCGATACCGATTTCAAGCTTTAAATCACTTTCTGGAAGGTTATACGCAAACTGGTGCTTAAACACAATCTGTTTAACGCAACATACACTCCGGAACTGTGACGTAAGCCAAACATACCATATATAGCCCTTACATAACTTAGAAATAAGTTTCGAAGGATTCGGTATGACGAAAACATGTTTATTTGAACTAAAGAACTAATTACGACAAACTGCGAAACGAACGTTGGTGACCGCCCGGATAATATCTAAATCCCACAAATATTCTGTTATGACTAAAATCTTATTTTAATCAGGTTCGTGTTGAAAAAATAAATTGAAACGCTTAAAAACGTTATTTTTCAAGTTTAAGCGCGTACCGTGTGTTTCTGCGCGACACAGTGCTTTTACTGCGAAACACAGACAACGTAGCCAGTCTTGGCAACTGAAATTTATTTCAGTTGTATTTTGGCGAGTTTATTTTTATAGAATAATAAAAATAATTTAGAACGCCATAAATCGGGATTTGAACGCTAGATAAAATACCCGGTACATAGTTAAACACTTTAACGGAACGCTATCTAACCGGACAATCGGACTTTACCCGGAACACGAAAATAATGCTAGAAGCATTGTTCCTATTTTTCTGAACTAGTTAGGGTCCCCGAACACCCTAACACACTATATATTTAATAACCCACCATAAACTACTAACTAGATATTTAGCCTCCTAACTAAGTTAGTAACTAACAATTGGAACCCAACTAAACTAAAACCCTTCTCAAAAATCGGTTGTGGAATGTCCCCCACTCCTAGATTTGTTTTATTATTTAATTAGATCATGTTGGGTGTAATGAGGCATATTATACAAAGGGTAAATGAAGAATTTGGCCTATAAATAAACACAAGAGTCATGACCATTTCATTTCACAAACTCACAAACTCCCACTCTCTCTCCCTCACCCAAACCGTCCCCTCCCTCTCTTCTTCTCTTTGGTTTTGGCAGCCACCACCACACCACCATACAACCACCTTCAAGCCTTTTTCTAGCAAACCATACATTCACAAAGGTGCTAGAGACCGAACAAGTAAGCTTGGTGCACTCGGAAGCTCAAGGACCGCTCTCGTTTTCTTTTATCCACCACTTTTCTACACTCGAACTCCCCTAGCCTTGTGCTAGTGGTAAGCACTTAGATCCTTGCATTTTACATGATTGTTGAGTGGTTAATGATGTTTATAGATCAAAAAGATAGAAAGTCTAAACAAGAAACTTGAAACATAAAAGTTTTCTTAAACCTTTACATAAAAATGAGACTTGAAGATGAAAACTTGTTGGTTTAGGGTTGGTTAAATCATGCTTTATATTTGATTGTTGGTTTCTTGATAAATCCGTTGTTCGGACATGTGTGGGTACGACTTAATAACATTTACGTTGTAAAAGAACATGTTGAGTTACTTTTTCAGCCGACTTCATAGGGCTGTAAACAGATCATAATAAGTCGAAAAACTGAATTTCTGAAGCCTAAAATATGTATTTTCGAAAACGAAGCAAATGGCACTGGAATCGTAATTTTTCGAGGTCATTTACTATTTTAAAAGTCTGTTTTTATGATAGCAGCTAAAGCTGATTTTTGCTGCTGAAAATATGCGTCCTGTCTTCAGTCATAACTTGAATTCTGTGTAGGGTTAGATCATGAAATTTATACTGTAGATGGTCACTGTTGTCTCCGTGATCCTACAACTCGAATTACGTCAAACGGACTTACGATGATTTTTAAACGAATTATTTCGTAGACTGCAATCAGAAAGTAACAAATCTGATTGCAGTCCGGTAAACGATTTTCTATAAAATACTGATAATGAATTGGACCCCGACATTTTTACACAATAATACTTGGTTCGCGTGAGACGTTCTGTAAAAATTTGGGAATTTTTGGAATAAGTTAAGCATTTTATTTAAATGTCCGAAAACAGTCCAGTTTCATATATTAAAACAGAAATGACATAAGTAGTATTTTGCAATGTCAAAGTGTGGGTTTTTTATTATTAAAATCATTCTTATTTAATTTAGGACGGATAAACAATTTGAGGGATTGTGTTAACAATTAAAAACGCACCCGAAGGTGAGTACATAGATCCCCTCTTTTTACTGTTTTCGATTATTTTGGTGTGATTCATATGTATCAAAACGATTTCGATATTCTAACAATGGTTTCAAAACGATTGAGATGGTTTATACTAAACTAATAACGATTTTGATAATGTGAACGAGCTTGTTGGTTGTAATTACATAACGAATGACATTCATTAATTTCGGCCAAACCGACCAGTATTAGGTTATGGTACCATAGGATCCGACAAATCCCGTTATCAGACCGGACCCATGGTATGTGTGGGTTAGGTGGGTAACGACTGAATCTGATGATTGTTAACTTACCCTTTGGAGGTTTGTTAATACAAGAACGAGTTGAACGATGGACGAGTCACAAAGGTTTGAATGTTATTAGCGAGACGACCAAAAGTAGTTTTCATAATTAAAACGAGAACGATTGAACGATTTTGAACGATTTAAACAAATGAACGATGATCTATAATGAGAACGAGTTAAACGATGTCGCACAACGGTGGTTACGAAACTATATAAACCATACGAGTTTTCTTACAAAAATGATTTATGATTTGGTTTACATAAACAAATGTTTTGGGTTAAGATTCATGGCATCGAGGTTTATAAATTAAGACCAATCTATTTTGACTTGGTTATTCATTTACAATACAAATATTTTACAAAACAAGGTTTTCTAATATCAATTAACGAAGTTGTACAAATTGTTTCAACCTACAAACGAGCCATGAATCTGATACTCACACAAAAACTATGTACTCGCCAGCATTTCTTTGCTGACTTTGTTTTTACATATGTTTCAGGTGAAGTTGCTTGATGTGATTGCTAGGGTGCATGTTCACTTAGGACCGGATGAGGCCTTAGTGATTTAATAACGATGATAGACTGTGTTTGACTTGCTTGTTTAACTTTAAGACAATGTTTAATATTCAATAAAACGAAACTCTTTGTATCCATGGTTTGAAACAATAATTCTGTTACAACACTCCCCGACGTTTCTGCCACGATTTGTTGTTTTACGTGGTCGAGGTGTGACACTTATAGTGTGAACACGTGCAATCTGGAAGGGTGGACGCCTGTATCCTGAGATTTCTGTCTAAGGCTAGAGTGTTCGTACAAATCCACATAATCGGACCAGTCACTCTTACCTAGGAATTCTTGGGATGAATGTCCACTTATAGGCTAAAGCAGGTCTTCGCGATACATTATATTGACCCATTTACTTTGATTAGTCACTGCATGTTATTTGTTTGTTCAAGGTAACGAATGAATGATCGCCTTCCTTGTGTTTTGTCGATATTTTCAATACCTCATTTGTTTTTCCAATTGTCAAACTCACTTGTTTCTCATGTTTCCTTATTCTCTTTAGACAATGCCTCCTCGATAAGATACACAACCTCTAACTAACGAAGAAGTCGCAGCCCTTGTCTCTCAGCAAATGGCTGCTGTGCTTCCGAACATAGTAACCCAGATCCATCAGTTATACAACAACAATAACAACAATGCTCAGTGTAGTTTCAAAACCTTCAATTTTGCTAAACCTTTGAAGTTTTCTGGGTCTCAAGGAGCAACCGCGCTCCTGCAATGGTTCGAAAGTTTGGAGAGCACATTCAAGCATGTGCAATGTCCGAATGAGCTTAAGGTTGAGTTTCATCCAGTGTGTTCGAGAAGCGTGCTCTTACATGGTAGAACGCTGTGATGCGTGATAGGGGTGCCAATGTTGCACTGGCTCAAACTTGGGAAGAGCTTCGAGCTCTAATGATGAAGGAATTCTGTCCTCGTCATGAGCTTAGAGCATTGGAAAGGGAATTCGACGATCTAAAGCAAGACAACGGTGAACATCGAGCCTACACTAATCGTTATGAGGAACTGAGCCTGTTATCTCCTGCCATGGTTACGCCTTTGGAAAAGGCGATCGAAAAGCACATTGATGGTTTTCCTGACCCAGTTCAGGATATCGTTACTGGTAGCAACCCTACTACCATCAGACAGGCCATTGAATTGTCTGCTACCCTGACTGAATCCCAGATCAGGAAAGGTAAGCTTTTTTGAAAGGGCGACCCGAAACCATCTGACGAGTTTGCACAAGAATAACCAAAGGATAAATAGGCCAAGACATCCAAGAAGATGAAGCGCAAGGCTTCACAAAACTACGCAATAACTGTCCAAAACAATCAGGTTGCACCAAACTAGCCAGCACAACCTCGTACAAGGAAAAATTATGTTAGTACCGCACCTTTGTGCAACAAATGCAACCGTCATCATCTGGAGCAAGTACAGTGTCACAAATGTACCCATTGTGGGCGATTGGGACATTTGGTCAATACCTGTCGTTATGCTACCCAAAACCAAGCTGATGCGAATCTTGCTGCTGCTCAAGCACAGTTTCCACCTGGGTCATGTTATAACTGTGGTGACCTTACTCACTACTGAAAAAATTGCCCAAGACTTGTTAACGCAAATCCAGCACGTGGACGAGTGTTTAACATAAACGAGGCAAACACGAACGACAATGCAGCAGTGAACAATTAGTCTTTTATATTTCCTTGTATGTTATCTTTTGATGTTTGAATCAACTCAGTTGTTATATAAATAAAATCTGTTGTTTCAATTTTATTTTACGAAAATGATACAATTATGTGATTATGTGCCTATGTGTTTTCTTTTATGTTTTGTGTTTTGTGTTTTGTGTGATCCGAATATTCATTATCCAAATCCTCGTAGAATCTCCCGTATCTCCATGTGAAGGATTCATAGTAGGATATCCAAAGGTACTACCTTAAATCCTTAATGGGCTTCTACGTAATAGTTAGGACCCTTGGATTATGAAGTACTATTCTATAATTAGACCCTTTGAGTGGTCTAGTTAAAAAGATTGATCCAAAAATCTGGTTAGGAATATCATGTGATGATATAGCTGAAAAGATCCCTTAAGTGGTCTATTTAAGGAGATCGTACGGCGGTCTAGTTAAGGAGATCATGTGTTGGTCTAGTTAAAAAGATTGATCCAAAAATCTGGTTAGGAATATCATGTGATGATATAGCTGAAAAGATCCCTTAAGTGGTCTATATAAGGAGATCGTATGACGGTCTAGTTAAGGAGATCATGTGTTGGTCTAGTTAAAAAGATCATTCGTTGATCTAGTTAAAAAGATCCTTTGGTGGTCTAGTCAAGTCACTTCATGTTTATTCGATTGATTTTTCCCCTACGCATTACGAAATGAACTGTGCGAACTGTGCAAGGAATTACGTAATTATGGATGTATACATAATTATGTAATTCAGTGCACAGAAACCACAACAAGTTTTGTCATGTGTTAAGACCTATAGTGATGAGAATAACGAAACGAGAATAATGTAGAAAGGGGCATGGTGGATACGCCGTTGGTACTTCCTATATATAAGTGTTCCTTATTACATTGTGAACGTAGCGTTATTTAAGTTACTAGAAGTCCTAGACCTTGACCAATGTTATTTTATCTTACAATCTCCGACCCCAATTTCCGAGCACACACAAGTTTCCTATAATAGTCTTCATAGGAAACATTCTTCTAACCATTGTTCGAAACTCCATGTTTTGTTACCGCAAGAACATCACTTGGACAGTTGAGAAATTCGCTAAGAATCCAAATCTGGCCTAGAGTTTTACTTAGGGTACGAAGGATTCATTTGAAAGCGAAACAATCACAGTTGTCTTCACAGGTTTCCTCAAAAATTAAATTTCGGGACGAAATTTCCTAAAGTAGGGGAGACTGTGACACCTGTGTCACTACAACCATGATACAAATACAAATCAATGAAATATTGTGTTTCATACTTGGGATTTGTATAAATATGTGTATTATTTGCACATATCAATTCGTGTTCGATTTCGAGCTCTAAATCACTTTCTGAGAAGTTATACGCGAACTGATGCGTAAACGTAATTAGTTTAATGCGACAAACACTCCAGAACAGTGACATGGGCTTAACCTACCTTAAATAACCTTTACATAACTTAGAAATAAGTTTTGGAGGGTTTGGTGTGTCGAAATCAAGTTTATTCACTTACAGGGACTAATTTCGACAAACTACGAAAGTATGCCGATTCATACTGTAACAAACATTCTGGAATATGATCATAAGTTAAACATGCCCTAAAAATCCATTACATAGCTTAGAAATAGGCTTAGAGGTGTTTGGTGTGCTAAAACAAACTTTTTGGTCAATCAGGGACTAAAAGCGTCAAAAAGTGCATAAGTTTGCATTTATGCGCATAACTTACGTTCTGAATATATCCGGACATCCAAAAATTTATGTAATCATTAAAATATTTTATTTTAGTGATTGGCATGATAAAATTCCATTCGTCGCGTAATTTGGATTGTTTTTCGTGTCCGTTCATGTTTCGTCGTAATTAACCGAACAACGCAACCGTACGACCAAACGAACCGACATCCGAGATTTTTTTGAAAATATTTTAAGTTCCCTATACTTTAACTTCATTTTAGAGCCTTGAAATGAGGTTAACGGGCCTTAAACGTGTCAAAAGTGGCATTAAACATGTGCTGGGACTGAAACTGCAAATATTGAAACTTGTTGCTGATATGGGACTGTGTGGCGGGCCGCGTAAGGTGTAGGCTCAGCCTACACGGGGCGCGAGAGCCCATCAGACCTTCCAAAATCAGTTTTCTCAAATCAACAGCTGGTTTCTGGGTTATGTGCATGGTTTATCAACTCTATGGGCTTGTTTTGGGCACCCATAGTATTGTAAAATCAGTGGGTACACATGGAGGGCCAAGATTGAAGCACGTTTTGCGAGGAACGATCCTAACGGTTGTGGGATTTCTATAAATACCCAACACCCTCATTCTTATAACTCACAATCTGATTCATTTTGCTCTAAGTTGGGGTTTAACACTTCATACCTGAGCAAATTAGGTCAAGATCTTCCTAGCTTAGACCCATTGTAAGTTTCTTTCATGCTTTTATGCGTTTTAAGAATAAAAGTCAAATAGTGTTTGACTTTCTGCTTTGACCGGTCAATGGTCAACACGAAGTTCGTTTGAACTTCGCAACGTGAGTGTAATCACGATGGTCATAGTCCTTTGTGACTATACCTACTGATTACCACGTTATTTAGGCATAGTGACGAGTCATAGTTTCGGTTAAAATGCGTATTCATGCGTATTCTGCAACCAAACTATTCTTGGGTATCAAAACCCTTTGTTTTGATATCAAACTTGTTTTCTAACTTCATTAAACATGTTTTAACATGTTTAACTTGTCACACCCCGGATTTCCACGTGTCACCGGTGGGCCCGGTGGGGGAGTATCGTGACGTGGTTGGCAACATAATAGTCAAACAACACAATATTTAAATGCACAGCGGAAGCAATATATAGATTTAATTCAACCAAACGATATTGTAATATGAAGTATCACAAATAGTCGAATAAAATCCACAGGTAGATCAAATAAAACAAAAAGGAAACAAATGTTCAACAGATATGACATCCAAGCTGGCGAGACTTAATGTGGATGCTAGGAGACAAGCCAGCCTATTTCGCGTAGTACCTGCACTCAATCTTTTTAAGAAAATACGTCAGTTTACACTGGTAAATACAATCAACCGACTCATTTTGAAAAGAGTTTAAGAAATGCATTTAAGGCACAAGGCACAAATATTTTATAACTTGGGATAATTATTTAATATATAAACTTGTAAAGGATTTACATGTTTCTTATGCGTTCAGTAGCCCGGATCGAGCCGGGTTAAAGATCAATTAACACACCACTTAAATTATGAGACACTACAGGTGTACGCCTACACCAGAGTGCTAAGGTCGTGGCCATTTCGTAAAATGATGCCAGGGATATCCGGGACACGGTCATTAACCCCCCAAAGGCTTTAAGCAACAAAACAATTCAAACGGAGACATCTCAATAATTTAACCATAATAAGATTAAATATTCAACGCCCGACCAAGCGGTATTTTATATACCTTACCCAAGCCCGTATAGGGAAATAAGTTAAAAGTATTTACCTGAGCAAGTATAGTTCAAAATCAGCGAGTGCGGTATCTTTTACTGGTTCTCCTAATCTGGAACGAAGGTTTATAATAACCTATTAGAATACTAACGGATCTTTAATTAAGCTTAAGCTTAGACCGGTTAGTTTTAAGGATACGGTTCGTACGCACGATTAAGCGAAGACCGGATAGAATGTGATTTAGACCCGACAAGTTTGAGGACTTGTTTAATATGGGTTTATTATCCACATTCTGGATTTTGAGATAAAAATGATATCGTTTGACCCGTTTCGGCTAGTTTATGCAAACTAGTTACATAAACCGAACCGAACGCGTATCATGCATAACGGGTAACCGAAAGGGTCGCGAACAGGTTTCCTAGGTTAATACGCTTTAAATATGTGGTGATATCATTATGATATCTTCCATAATGCCCATAACGAGTTTAATCCCTAAATACGCCCCGTAGGGGTATTTTGGTCATTTTAAGGGTTATAAAAGAGATTTATAATACCTCTGAGATACGGGTCTGATTTAATCAGAAAAATATCTTAACTTAACAGGTTATGTCTAATGGTATTAAGTCTTACGTGGCAAAATGGTTTTAATACTAAACTACGCGTTTAATACGCGTATAAAGCCGTTTTAAGCGACGTACGGGTTAAAATACCAATCTGAGTTTTCTTATCAGAAAAACAAGCTCAAAATACTATATTTATTATTTTAAATCAGTGGCAATTGGATTGGTATCAATCGGATTCATAAAACTCGTTTTATGGCCTAAAATGGCATATTCGGTGTTAACCGAATCTATGCGATAAGCCTAGCTTAAGACCAGCCTAAAAATAATTAAAAATCTTCAAAAATCCTAAAATATTATTTAACATCAGCGGGTAAAAGTTTTGGTACCGAAATTCGGGTTTAGATAGGCTATGCGCTAATCGCGCCGTTTAATTAATAAAAAGCTTATTATATACGCTAATGCGCATATCTCCTAATCTAGACCTCCGCTTGACGTGAAAATTTACGTACATGCTAAATAATCAGTAACTAAGATTATTGTATTTCCACATTTTCAAAATACTCGTTATAAGGTCATAAGGGCGTTATGGTCCAATTTAAGCGATTAACGGAAACGTGTGCATGCATCGGATAATCAATGCAATAAGTACAGAGACTTATACTAGCATGTAACCCAACCCTAATGAGACTTTAAGGCATGTCTAAAACTTACTAAAACGGGTCAGAACCGAAGTCAACGCAAAAGTCAAGGTTTTGCGCCTTTCGGTTCCTAACCGGGTTTAAACAGAAATTTGTCGAGTCGGGCAAGCGTAAACAAGTTTTTATACTTATTACCAAGTTATATTAAGTTTAAAACAGGTTGCACGCCTCGCGGATTGCTAGTCGTGCATTAAATCGCATATTGACATTCTGTTGACTTTTTCGGTCAACGTTTGACCCGACAAACGACCTAGTTAGGTCTGGATTTGGTACTTGCCCTTATAAGGGTTTAATACCCATATAATTACCTATCTAACGGTACTTTTAATTCGGGTTACGACTGAGCTATCGATAACTAAACCCGAAGTCAACCGTTTAATACGATATGTTGACTTTTAAGCTAAAAACTAAACTAGAATTAATTTAGAAGGGATTAGAGACTTACTAGATGATTAATGGATGAGTAGGAAGGCTCTTGATCAGTTTGCAAGCTCCCCAATAATCAGAATGCTTGAAAATGATTTGTGAATGAAAGTGGTGAATGAAAGGGTCCTTATATAGTGGGTTTAACACCACAATTCATTGACACAAGGGTCTAAGATCAACCACAAGTGATAAACACATGTCCCTAGCATGTAGGGGGTGTCTAAGGTTCATGCATGAGCAAGAAAAACCGGCCAAGGGAGTAACAATCGCACACAACAGCCAACTGTGGGTTCTGCTGTCGCTGGGCGCACCCTCGCGTAGCGCGAGGGGCCGTCGCGCTACGCGACGCCCTAGTCTGATCAGAATTTTGTTGTTTGTTGTTGGATCGAAAGGGCAGCCGTTATAATCGACTTGTTGACTTAAATTATCAGTAGGGGGCCTTCAATAAGTGTCTAATACTGTAACATACCCTACCATCATCCCTTGTTTCAATTTATTGCATTTACAAGACCCGAAAATAACGGTTTATCGTTCATTTCATCATGGGACCTCATCATGCATTATCAAGTCCATTATTGTGAACCCTTTTCTGAATTGAGGGTATATTAGATGTATATAACATTTAATCGGGTCTTGGGATTTATTATTGAGGTGTTCAGAGGTAACAATTTAACATGACGCCACTTTAAATCCTACCGAAAACATCTTTATTAAATCCGGGTTTTCAACGCGTTTTTGTCTGACATGACACGTGTCGTTTTAATATTAACCCGAAATTTGCGAGGTGTTACATCCTCACCCCCTTAAAATAAATCTCGACCCGAGATTTACTGGAACAAGTAAGGGTACTTTTCTTTCATCGTGGATTCAACTTCCCACGTGAATTCGGGACCTCTTCGGGCATCCCATTTGACCTTTACAAAAGGTATATGCTTCCTTCGAAGCTTCCTTACCTGTCGATCTTCAATCGACATAGGTTTTTCAACAAATTTCAAGCTCTCGTCGATATGCACATCTGTGTAGGGTATAATCACTGATTCGTCAGCGGAGTCAGCGAAACACTTTTTCAGATTGCAGATGTGGAACACATTGTGTATACTACTGAGCTCTTCAGGTAAGTTCAACTTGTAGGCAACTGACCCGACACGTTCGATGACCTCGAAAGGTCCTATGTATCTTGGGCTTAGTTTGCCTTTCTTACCAAATCGCATCACCCCTTTCCATGGTGACACTTTAAGTAGGACTTTGTCACCTACTTCAAAGTGAAAATCCTTACGACTTGGATCCGCGTAACTCTTCTGCCTATTCCGGGCAGCTTGGAGGTTGTTACGAATCTGGACAATCTTGTCCGTTGTTTCGAACACGATTTCCGGTCCTGATAACTGGACTTCTCCCACTTCCGCCCAACAAACTGGCGATCTACATTTTCTACCGTATAATGCCTCAAAAGGCGCAGCCTTTATGCTGGTATGGTAGCTATTGTTGTAGGAGAATTCGATCAAGGGTAGGTTCTTATCCCAGCTACCTCCCAATTCGATCGCACATGCACGTAGCATGTCTTCCAACGTTTGAATAGTACGCTCACTCTGACCGTCAGTCTGAGGATGGTAAGCCGTACTAAAGTTCAAACGTGTGCCCAAAGATTGTTGGAAGCTTTTCCAAAAGTGCGACGTGTACCTAGTATCTCGGTCAGAGATAATAGCTACAGGTATGCCATGTAAAGCTACAATCTTATCAACGTACAGTTGGGCTAGCATATCGGAGCTGTAGGTCTCCTTAATGGGTAGGAAATGTGCTGACTTAGTCAGTCGGTCGACTATCACCCAGATGGTGTCATTTCCTTTCCTTGTCTTGGGTAACTTGGTGATAAAATCCATAGTTACCATCTCCCACTTCCACGTAGGAAGTTCAGGCTGTTGTAGCAAACCTGACGGTTTCTGATGCTCGGCTTTGACTTGCGCACATGTCAAGCATTTTGCTACATGGGCGGCCACAGACTTTTTCAAGCCTATCCACCAATAATTTGCCTTTAAATCCTGGTACATCTTATCAGCTCCAGGATGAACGGAGTACTTGGAACTATGGGCTTCTTGGAGGATGACATCACGAAGTCCTCCAAAAATCGGAACCCATATTCGTCCGTTCAATCTAAGAATTCCATCCTTGCTGAGAGATAACTGCTCCTCAGTTACTCCAAGCTTTTCATTGGGATAGTTAGCTTCCAACACAGCTTCCTTCTGTGCAGCTAACAACCTTTCTATCAAGTTGTTCTTTATTTCCATGCTCTTGGCATTGATTCGGATGGGTTTCACTCTTTCTTTCCGACTCAAGGCATCGGCGACTACATTCGCCTTGCCGGGATGGTATCTTATTTCACAATCGTAATCATTAAGAGTTTCCATCCAACGGCGTTGCCTCATGTTCAAGTCCTTCTGGTTGAACAGATGTTGAAGGCTTTTGTGATCAGAATAGATCACACATTTGATTCCATATAAGTAGTGCCTCCACAGTTTTAGTGCGAATACAACGGCACCCAACTCTAGGTCGTGGGTGGTGTAATTCTTTTCGTGCACCTTTAACTGGCGTGAAGCATAGGCAATGACTTTGCCTTTTTGCATAAGCACACATCCCATCCCGGTGTGTGATGCATCACAATAAACTACAAACTCCTCTAGTCCCTCAGGCAATGTCAGTACTGGAGCATTGCTCAGCTTCTGCTTCAGAATATCGAAGGATTCCTGCTGCTTAGGACCCCAGTCAAACTTAATCTTCTTACGTGTCAGCGAAGTCAGGGGTGCAGCAATCCTTGAGAAGTTTTCTATGAATCGCCTATAGTATCCTGCCAAACCTAGGAAGCTACGAATTTCTGTAGGCGTCTTTGGCTCATGCCAATTCATGACAGCTTCAACTTTAGCGGGATCTACTTGAATGCCCTGCTCACTAACGACATGTCCAAGAAATTGGACTGCTCGAAGCCAGAATTCACACTTTGAGAACTTGGCATAGAGCTTCTCTTTATGAAGTAGTTCCAAAATACAGTGAAGATGCTTCTCGTGGTCAGCTTGGTTCTTTGAGTAGATGAGGATATCATCGATGAAAACGATGACAAATTTATCCATGTAAGGCTTACAGACGCGATTCATGAGATCCATGAATGCGGCTGGTGCATTTGTGAGCCCAAAAGGCATCACTAGGAACTCGTAGTGACCATAACGAGTCCTAAATGCTGTCTTGTGCACATCTTCATCTCTAACCTTCAATTGATGGTAGCCTGACCTCAAGTCAATCTTTGAGAAGAAACTTGCCCCTTGAAGTTGATCGAACAGATCGTCGATTCTGGGCAAAGGATACCTATTCTTGATAGTAACCTTATTAAGCTCGCGGTAGTCGATGTACAGACGCATCGATCCATCCTTTTTCTTGACAAACAACACTGGTGCTCCCCAAGGAGACGAGCTAGGTTTTATGAAACCTTTGGCTAGAAGATCATCTAGCTGCGTCCTCAGTTCCTTCATCTCCGTTGGTGCCAACCTATAAGGCGCCCTTGCAATTGGTGCTGATCCAGGAATAATGTCAATCCTGAATTCCACTTGCCTATCTGGTGGCAAACCAGGTAGTTCTTCAGGAAATACTTCGGGGTATTCAGAAATGACTGGGATATCTCCAATCTTGGGTTTCGGTTCATCAATAATCACCTGTGCCATGTAGATGACACAGCCCTTCTTCAAACACTTTGAGTCTTTGAGTATTGACATCTTCTCGGGCAGCCCATACTGGGTATCTCCCTGGATAGTAAGTGATTCACCAGACGAAGTCTTGATTATCACTTGCTTCTTATTGCAAATAATCTGGGCCTGGTTATGTGATAACCAGTCCATACCCAAAACTATGTCGAAACCGGCTAGTTTTAAAGGAAGTAGAGACAAAGGAAAAGAGTGATTCCTAATGGATATGAAACATCCATCTAATAAGGTTGAAGCGGTTTCTATCGTGCCATCGGCTAGTTCCACCTCATACTTCACACTTAATATTCTAACAGGTAGTTTTAACAATTCACAAAACTTACTATCTACAAACGACTTATCAGCTCCTGAATCAAATAACACTCTCGCGTAAACATCATTCACGAGAAAGGTACCTGTTATCACGTTGTCGTCCTTGACGGCTTCCTTTGCATCCATTCTGAAGACCCTTGCATTGGTCTTCCTAGCCTCTTCCGGCTTCTTGGCATATTTTGGGCAATTGCTCTTGATGTGCCCTTTTTCATTGCAACCATAGCAAGTTGCATCCTTTATTTTCTTGCAATCCACGGTTTTGTGTTCCCTGGATTTGCATAAACCACAAGCAAAAGGCTTCGATTGTGATTGAGAGTTGGATTCAAACCTGCACTTGCCAAAGTGCTGCCTCTTGCAGATTTTACATTTGGGTTTTTCACCCGACTGCTGGCCATCCTTTCTAAAACCTGACCCTTTCCTCTGGTCATTGTTTCCCTTCTGCTTCTTGTCTGTACGACGTGAGTTGTCATCCTCACGCTTCCTCTTTTCGGTGTCACTTTTCCTCTGTGACCTTTGCCTAACAGCATCCAAGGTAAGGGACAATGAAATGTCCGTTACTGACCGAAAAGTAGTTGGTCTCGAGGCCTTCACATTCGCCTTAATCTCCGGTTCCAACCCTCCAATGAAACGAGCTATACGTTTAGGCTCCGGAGTTACCAAGTAAGGAACTAACCTCGACAAAGTGTTGAAACTGGTTAGGTAGGCCTGACAGTCAAGGTTCTTCATGACCAGCGCCAGGAAGTCAGATTCAATTCTCTCAACCTCATGTTGAGGGCAGAAATTTTCTTTGATTTGTGCCATGAACTGCTCCCAGGTCATGTTGTATAACGGAACCTTTCCTGTAGCCTGGATCAATGATCTCCACCAGGCTAGGGCTTCTCCTTTGAACGACTGTGAGACAAACTTCACAATATCCCTTTCATGGCAACCACTAATATCTACCACAGTATCCATTTCATCCATCCACGTCATGCAATCAACAGCTCCTTTTTCCCCATTGAAGTCTCTGGGTTTGCACGACACGAAGTATTTATAAGTGCACCCTCTATTACGGGGTCCTTGATCCTGAACGACCCTCTGGGATGGAACACTCCTTCGGTTTGACGAGTGGTGAGAATTACTGTTGTGGGCAGTGTGGGTCCTGGAAGGTGTCCTAGTGTGTGATGCAGAATGGGTCCTCGTATGGGTACCACTTGATCCATGGTGCTGTCTACCCATAGCTATATTAACCGCATTATTTATCATAGCTTGCAACTCTGGACCTGCTACATTAACTTGGGCATTTTCATTCACTATCCCTGGGTGACTGTTGACCTCGTTTGAGTCTGCCATGTATTTTGAACTGTAACATATTGACAATAATTTATTGGTGAGTTTATTATAGAATTGTCTTTTATGGCAATTTTTATTAACCGCGGTAAACATAGACCATATATGGTTAATTTATTTCTCACATATATTTAGGATTTCTAATATAATTTATCCTAATTATAAAACAATAATAGTTTTATTAGCACATAAGGCCTAGTCACAGGGACAATTTAAATTATAAGCTATGAATTCAAAGAATCAAGGCTTTTTAAGGTTTGAACCTAGTTCATTACCTTTATCAGACAGGGTCACAGACTAATACTGTCTTTTGTCTCATATGAAAATGAGAAGGGCCCGTAGGCATTATATTACCACGTATGGTTACGATATGATCATCTTAATTGATGATGTAAACCTAGGATTCAGAGATCATTAAACTAGGTTAGGAATCTTTTAAAGAATTCCTTTATAATATGACGTATGTGATTTTTAACGAATCACTTCTGCCAGGAGTGTTAACATGTTTTAAGATGTTAACAGGAAATTGAATCATTTAAACAGGTCTTACCATTTTGGCCCGGTCTTATATTTGACACGAGGCTAGGGTTCACACTTTTAAGATCCTTAATTAATTAATTTCATAGGCAGATTAATTTAAAAGGAATGATTTTAATTTATTTCATTTATACACTATATATGCGCATATTGAAATTTTGAAATTTATAAAACAAACATTCCATTAATCTATTATACTATTACACACAGCCCTAAACGGGTCTTTTACTAATAACAATTTCCCACGTAGGGGTCAAACAAGTACTTACCCGCGCAGGGGTTAAATTTACAACATAAGTCCTCGCAGGGACTGATTACTTAAATAGATGTCCACGCAGGGACTAGGTACAAAGATAAATGTCCACGCAGGGACTACATACACACATAAATGTCCACGCAGGGACTTAATTTTAAAGTAGACATACACACATAAAGGATTTACTGATCCTTCTTGCTCTTTCCCTTGATTAAGTTCGTCAAGGTCTTGAACATCCCCTGGTTACGCCTTCGGTCTTCCCGTGCCTCATGCCGCACCTCCCTAATACTTTGTAGGATTTCCTGATGCAGTGGTGGCGACATCTGCAGAGACGGCGGGGGTTGTTGGTAGTACGGGGGTTGTGTAGGCATCTGGTATCCCTGTGCTGGGTAGCCTACTCCCCAAGGACCTCCATACGGTCCCTCCTGGTTAAGGGCGTTGTAATTAGCTGCTACCATATACGGGTCGGCTTCAGCGTATCCGAGGTTAGGGTGAGTCGGTGGCTCAAACGGGTTGTACATCGCAGGACCCGTGTATGCTGGTATATGATTATCGAAACCCATAGGTGGCGGTTGCTGCGCGTAGGGGTTTGATGGTCCACCAATCTGTGGAACTTCTGGAAGCGGCTGATAATTTCTGCCACTTGACTGTAGAGGAGAGTTAAGGTGAAACTCTTCTCTTCGTGTGGACATCCGGGCTCCGGATCTCCTATGTCTTTGCGGCTGTGGAGGCGCCGGCTGAACTGGTGGCGGTGGAGGCGGTGGCGTAACTGCCTCAAACTGGTGATTCCCAGAGGAATCTTGATGATGCTGCTGCTGCTGCTCATGCGGCGGAGAATAGTGAGGCTGATGCTGCTCATGCGGCGACGAATGGTGAGAAGGTGTAAAATACCATTCGTGCCGGGTAAAAATAGCCTGGAAGCTATCGGGACCATTATAGGGTGGCCCATGATAAATGGAACTATCCGAGACCTCGATTGGGTGGTTGGGAGTTCCTGATGCGGGCATTTCGGGGTCGTCTTCCTCATCCATATCGTTTCCTCCTGAAAAATGGTCCTCCGGCCCCAATGGGTTAAAACCCACTGGTTCTGGTAGATAATCTGCCGGGTTAAACTGGCCTTGAAAGATTGGAGTGGGGTCTCCAAAAGGGCGGTGCGACATAGATCGCTGTAACGGTATTTGCGAATGGTGGGGGTCTATAGGCTCATTTTCTGATTGTGGCCCGTATGAGTCTTGAGCGGGAGTCGTAGAGCTGTTCGAAACCGACCGTCTTGCCGGCTGAAAGAGACCTCTCTGGTTCCGCCGAGTACCGTCACTCTCGGCGGGGATAGGAGCTCGTGTATTGGACGGCCCAGCTTCATGGTCGTTGGGGGCGGTGGTCGGCCCCTTTCCTCCTCGTCCTCGCATACGTAAAAATCTTGGAGGCATTTTCTCTGTTATACCTGTCAACAAAACATAAGATAACAAATAACAAAATATAAAGTTTTAAAGAACAAAACAAAAACCGAATAGGGTGGAATTTGTCTTATGTTATAAGTCTAGACTCGAAAGTTTTAAATATGTGCAATTGTGTAACTGAGATTAAACACAAAAGGCTAGTGTTTAATTCACTCAGAGTTGGCTCTGATACCAACCTGTCACACCCCGGATTTCCACGTGTCACCGGTGGGCCCGGTGGGGGAGTATCGTGACGTGGTTGGCAACATAATAGTCAAACAACACAATATTTAAATGCACAGCGGAAGCAATATATAGATTTAATTCAACCAAACGATATTGTAATATGAAGTATCACAAATAGTCGAATAAAATCCACAGGTAGATCAAATAAAACAAAAAGGAAACAAATGTTCAACAGATATGACATCCAAGCTGGCGAGACTTAATGTGGATGCTAGGAGACAAGCCAGCCTATTTCGCGTAGTACCTGCACTCAATCTTTTTAAGAAAATACGTCAGTTTACACTGGTAAATACAATCAACCGACTCATTTTGAAAAGAGTTTAAGAAATGCATTTAAGGCACAAGGCACAAATATTTTATAACTTGGGATAATTATTTAATATATAAACTTGTAAAGGATTTACATGTTTCTTATGCGTTCAGTAGCCCGGATCGAGCCGGGTTAAAGATCAATTAACACACCACTTAAATTATGAGACACTACAGGTGTACGCCTACACCAGAGTGCTAAGGTCGTGGCCATTTCGTAAAATGATGCCAGGGATATCCGGGACACGGTCATTAACCCCCCAAAGGCTTTAAGCAACAAAACAATTCAAACGGAGACATCTCAATAATTTAACCATAATAAGATTAAATATTCAACGCCCGACCAAGCGGTATTTTATATACCTTACCCAAGCCCGTATAGGGAAATAAGTTAAAAGTATTTACCTGAGCAAGTATAGTTCAAAATCAGCGAGTGCGGTATCTTTTACTGGTTCTCCTAATCTGGAACGAAGGTTTATAATAACCTATTAGAATACTAACGGATCTTTAATTAAGCTTAAGCTTAGACCGGTTAGTTTTAAGGATACGGTTCGTACGCACGATTAAGCGAAGACCGGATAGAATGTGATTTAGACCCGACAAGTTTGAGGACTTGTTTAATATGGGTTTATTATCCACATTCTGGATTTTGAGATAAAAATGATATCGTTTGACCCGTTTCGGCTAGTTTATGCAAACTAGTTACATAAACCGAACCGAACGCGTATCATGCATAACGGGTAACCGAAAGGGTCGCGAACAGGTTTCCTAGGTTAATACGCTTTAAATATGTGGTGATATCATTATGATATCTTCCATAATGCCCATAACGAGTTTAATCCCTAAATACGCCCCGTAGGGGTATTTTGGTCATTTTAAGGGTTATAAAAGAGATTTATAATACCTCTGAGATACGGGTCTGATTTAATCAGAAAAATATCTTAACTTAACAGGTTATTTCTAATGGTATTAAGTCTTACGTGGCAAAATGGTTTTAATACTAAACTACGCGTTTAATACGCGTATAAAGCCGTTTTAAGCGACGTACGGGTTAAAATACCAATCTGAGTTTTCTTATCAGAAAAACAAGCTCAAAATACTATATTTATTATTTTAAATCAGTGGCAATTGGATTGGTATCAATCGGATTCATAAAACTCGTTTTATGGCCTAAAATGGCATATTCGGTGTTAACCGAATCTATGCGATAAGCCTAGCTTAAGACCAGCCTAAAAATAATTAAAAATCTTCAAAAATCCTAAAATATTATTTAACATCAGCGGGTAAAAGTTTTGGTACCGAAATTCGGGTTTAGATAGGCTATGCGCTAATCGCGCCGTTTAATTAATAAAAAGCTTATTATATACGCTAATGCGCATATCTCCTAATCTAGACCTCCGCTTGACGTGAAAATTTACGTACATGCTAAATAATCAGTAACTAAGATTATTGTATTTCCACATTTTCAAAATACTCGTTATAAGGTCATAAGGGCGTTATGGTCCAATTTAAGCGATTAACGGAAACGTGTGAATGCATCGGATAATCAATGCAATAAGTACAGAGACTTATACTAGCATGTAACCCAACCCTAATGAGACTTTAAGGCATGTCTAAAACTTACTAAAACGGGTCAGAACCGAAGTCAACGCAAAAGTCAAGGTTTTGCGCCTTTCGGTTCCTAACCGGGTTTAAACAGAAATTTGTCGAGTCGGGCAAGCGTAAACAAGTTTTTATACTTATTACCAAGTTATATTAAGTTTAAAACAGGTTTCACGCCTCGCGGATTGCTAGTCGTGCATTAAATCGCATATTGACATTCTGTTGACTTTTTCGGTCAACGTTTGACCCGACAAACGACCTAGTTAGGTCTGGATTTGGTACTTGCCCTTATAAGGGTTTAATACCCATATAATTACCTATCTAACGGTACTTTTAATTCGGGTTACGACTGAGCTATCGATAACTAAACCCGAAGTCAACCGTTTAATACGATATGTTGACTTTTAAGCTAAAAACTAAACTAGAATTAATTTAGAAGGGATTAGAGACTTACTAGATGATTAATGGATGAGTAGGAAGGCTCTTGATCAGTTTGCAAGCTCCCCAATAATCAGAATGCTTGAAAATGATTTGTGAATGAAAGTGGTGAATGAAAGGGTCCTTATATAGTGGGTTTAACACCACAATTCATTGACACAAGGGTCTAAGATCAACCACAAGTGATAAACACATGTCCCTAGCATGTAGGGGGTGTCTAAGGTTCATGCATGAGCAAGAAAAACCGGCCAAGGGAGTAACAATCGCACACAACAGCCAACTGTGGGTTCTGCTGTCGCTGGGCGCACCCTCGCGTAGCGCGAGGGGCCGTCGCGCTACGCGACGCCCTAGTCTGATCAGAATTTTGTTGTTTGTTGTTGGATCGAAAGGGCAGCCGTTATAATCGACTTGTTGACTTAAATTATCAGTAGGGGGCCTTCAATAAGTGTCTAATACTGTAACATACCCTACCATCATCCCTTGTTTCAATTTATTGCATTTACAAGACCCGAAAATAACGGTTTATCGTTCATTTCATCATGGGACCTCATCATGCATTATCAAGTCCATTATTGTGAACCCTTTTCTGAATTGAGGGTATATTAGATGTATATAACATTTAATCGGGTCTTGGGATTTATTATTGAGGTGTTCAGAGGTAACAATTTAACATGACGCCACTTTAAATCCTACCGAAAACATCTTTATTAAATCCGGGTTTTCAACGCGTTTTTGTCTGACATGACACGTGTCGTTTTAATATTAACCCGAAATTTGCGAGGTGTTACATAACTCGTCACTTTTAGATTAGTGCTTATGTAGGGTCGTAAGATAAGCGGTCTAAACAACCGCTTAGACTTTCGAACCCGACCCGATTGGTCGATCATTAGGATCCGACCAAACATACTTTGTGACCATAGTTGTATAGGGAATAACCTTCCGAGGTTATACCCTATGGTCACTTCGTTTAGTTAGTTGTATGATAGGTAGTTTATATGCCTTAGGAAAATGACCAAAATGCCTTTTTTACGCATAAATTCATTTTAAGCATATGTAACCTAAATTTTTTACATCTAAACTGATTAGGTAACATTATTAGACGCGTTAAAGTAGCGTAAGCTACCTAAACGGGTCGTAATGGGTCATAAGCACTTAGGATAGATTTCGTTTTAGAATGTAGGCTTTGTTAAACCATATTACATGAGTTCCTATACTCATTTGGTTTACGAAACCTCATTCTATCCGATCTTCCGATTTGGGTCTGGTTTATTAACTTAGTTACCTATATTAGGTGACGTTTAATTCCGTGATCCCTCTAGCTTTGCTTGGTTGTTATTCAAGACTTCTAAGCATCCTCGTGTGAGTACATAGTCCCCTCTTTTACTGTTTTCAAATGTTTTGGGGTGAAACATATGTGCCTATTTGTTATTTTCATGGTTTCAACTGTATGATTTCAAATGCTTAATACTTATTCTTTTGACAGATTAAACAATTTCTATGGTTTAAACACTAATTTTCAAAGATTATTAAATTATTGGATTGTACTTATTTTATACATTCACCAAACCGATTGGTAGTACGATATAGCGCTATAGGACTAGACACCCCATTCCTGTTGTATGGAATGTTAGAAACCAAATTTTAACCAAATAGAAATTGCCTTTGTGGTATTTCTATAGTCTCTAAGGTGTAGTTTGATGAACTAAGGTTTGAATGAATACTAAATCACATTTTCTTTTGTATATGTTGATATACTGCCAAAGTATAGTTTGATGTGCTCTCAAATGTTATATTATTTACCAAAGTATAATTTGATATACTATGTACAAAACCAACATATAGTTTAATATACTACTGACCTTGTTATTTACTAAAGCATAGTTGATATGGTATTTTCAAAACCAAAGCATAGTATGATATGTTATTTACAAAACCAAAGTATAAAATGATATACTACCGATGCTTTCATTCTAAAACCAAAGTATACTTACGATGTACTACCGAAAACTATATTTTTATAACTAGAGTATATTTGATATACTATCAGCTTAAGCCATTTCAAGTTAGACATATTGCATTTTACACAAATATTATATCTTCATGAAACACTGACTTATAAACAAAATATTTTATACAAACTAATTTTACTTGATTATTTATTTATCTATGCATTATTCTTTTATATCATCTGATTTCTTATCGATTTTCGCATGATTTATAAAGAAAACATTTTTAAGTTCATGACTACTTTTTTTTAAACATTCTTTCAAACTTACAAGTCTTGAATCCTATTTTAATAAAATCTATGTATCTCACAGGCATTTTTATGCTGACGTACCTATTTTTAGATATGTTTCAGGTGCTGTTATGTGATGATTGTTGATGCATGTTATACATAGGATGAACTCGTGCCTTAGCGACTTTAAAACTTGAAAGACAATATTTGTATTTATCTGATTTGTAATAGAACAACGAGGTCAATAATTCAATAAAATGAAACTATTTAATCCATGGTTATGAAACAATGATTCTGTTATGACACTCCCCGACGTTTCCACCACGAATTGTTGTTTTACGTGGTCGGGGTGTGACATTCTATACTATGTTACTAGCCCTGACAAAAGCTTTGTGTCCGTTGAATTTGAATCTATGTTAAATTGTACACGCTCAAAACTACCTAGGTCATTCACAGTCGAAGTTGCCAATGGCAAGTCCATCACCGTTAATTCGATTCTTCGCAATTGTTTCCTCACCCTCAACGATCACGTCTTTCCTATCGATCTCATACCCATGCAATTGGGTAGTTTCGATATCATAGTAGGCATGGATTGGCTTCGTAAGAACCAAGCTGAAATCGCTTGTCACGAGAAATACGTTCGTTTACCTCTTCCTTCTGGCAATACCTTACACGTTTATGGAGACAAACCTTCAAAGGGACTGAAGCTTATGTCATGCACACAAGCGAACAAGTACTTACGTAAACAGTACTTTGCCTTTTTAGCTCACATTGTGGAAGAAAAGGGCAAGGGAAAGAGCTTAAGTGATATTCCAGTTGTGTGTGATTTTCCTAATGTCTTTCCTGAAGATCTGCCTGGTCCTCCTCCCTCTCTATCTGTTGATTTTCGCATCGATCTCATCCCTGGTTCGACACCCGTTGCTAAAGCTCCTTATCGTCTTGCACCCTCTGAAATGTAGAGTTGTCAAGTCAACTTCAAGAACTTCTCGATAAAGGGTTCATACGCCCAAGTACTTCCCCTTGGGGCGCTCTTGTTCTTTTCGTCAAAAAGAAGTATGGTTCGTTCCGCATGTACATCGATTATTGTGAGCTTAACAAACTCACTGTTAAAAACCGTTACCTCTCCCTCGCATTGATGATCTTTTCGACCAACTCCAAGGTGCAACATGCTTCTCTAATATAACAACCCTTCCTAAAATATTTAGAATGTCCCTATACGTCCTAAAATATACCCCGTATACGAGAATGGACCCGAAATACCTTAAAAATTAACAAAAATCAAGAAAAACCAAATCCAGGGGGCGCTCGCAGGCCGCGAAGACTTTGTCTTCGGCTTACGCGGGGCGCGACAGCTGGTCACCCGCCCGCACCCCCTGCTGCCACGTATCAGTTGGCGTGTCGAGGCTAGTGGCCGACTCGGCAAGGCTAGGGCCTACACCCCTATCTCACGGGGCGCGTAAGCCCCTAGTGTATCTTACGCGGGGCGCGAGAGACTGCCGAAACAACCCTATAAAAGGGGGCCATCGGCATTCAGTTATCAATCGCTCATTCTCTCGATCTCTCTCTAAATTTCTGAAATAATAATAGTAATACCGGGCATTATACCCCTCTAAATAACGAAGCTCTGCCTCATTGTAAGTATTTTAACCCCCGGTTACGTATTAGATATGCTGCCCGATTGATCTAGTGCTCCGTAACGGCTGTTGAGGCTCTACCCGACGTAATCGTTGGAGTTCTGTCTCGGGGAGGGTATAACTAATGTAAAATTTGGGTTATTATACTAACGCGTGTGCATTATTTAAAATTTATAGATTATAACTAGGAAGCCACAGGAAATTACCTAAGATAGCAATGTGAGTAATCCTCCTTTTTGCAAACTCTTTTACAAAGCCTCAATGTTTTAAATTATATTTCACAGTGATTGAGTATTTGTAATTCTACAATTATCGTCGGTATGTTGGGGTTTTATATAGAAAATTTGTTACTACACTGTGAGCAGTAACATGACCACAAGTCTGGTTGACAGTACCGTGGGTGGTAATTAAAGTAGAAATATAAACAAATGTAATTGAGTGATCGCCCTCAATGCTGTAACTGATAAAACCTGTTTTGATTAAATTGGGATTCACTCACCAGTATTTCCTACTGACAAAATGTTTTTAAACGCGTTTCAGACAAAATGTGAAAGCCAAATAGAAGCCAGCTGGACAACACTGAAGGCTTGGAAAAATGGCTATAAAAAGTTACCTTGTTAGAACCTGAAGGTTTATTCATGAAGAATTGCTTAGTTAAAGGATTGATTTTGTAATTGTTTAGTTTATGTTTTGGGTCGACTTGTATGGGTTGGGCTAGTATGGCCGGTTTCAAGTGGGCCTAGGTTAAAAGTCCATGTGTTTAGTATTTAAACAAACCTTAACCATTTGGTTGAGGTTGATCAGCTGATTGCGACTTGAAGGCTAGCCGAAAACATTAAGGAGTCTTGTATCAGTCTTTGTTCATCATTGAATGCAAGTCTCGGTTTGTTTTAATTCATATTGTTTCGGATTATATTTGTTTTGATCTTGAATCGGCTTGTGATTGTTTTCCGCACTCTCACAAGTTAAAGTTTGATATCATTGAACGATCCTATCGGATTTTACAATTGGTATCAGAGCCAAGAAACCAATCTTGGTTCGGTTTTGATATCATTCGGATTCAAGAACATCTTATGCTACTGATCTGGTTTTTCAGTTTTTGTTTTGCAGTGATAACATTCAATCTTCAAACTGTTCTTAGAAATTATCGAAAGAAATTACTGATTTTGGTTTGTGCGATTTCAGAAAATTGTTAGCTGATTTCTCGGAGTCTTGGTGATCAAAGAAAATTCAAAGATTACGATATCTTTGAATTTTTGAAAAGTGCTGAAAATCAGGGATTACGAGTCAACAGATTTATCTCATATTTGTTTTGCAGGTCTCGACTCGCAATCAACCAGTGGTCTCGACTTGTCTGGTTCTGGTCTCGACTCGCAACCATCAGCTGTCTCGACTTGTCTGGTTTTGGTCTCGACTCGCAATCAACCAAGGTCTCGACTTGTCTGGTTTCAGTCTCGACTCGCAATCAACTACGATCTCGAGCTGTCTGCATTTAGTCTCGACTCGCAACCATCTGTGGTCTCGAGTTGTCTGCTTCTTAGTCTCGACTCGCAACCGTGGTCTCGACTCGCAACGTAACTTTGCAACGGGATTTGAACTTGGACTTTGAACTGTTGACAAATTTTTGGACTTAAAATAATTAATTGATTAATTAATTATGTCTACAAATAACGTTGATTTGGCTGCCCTTAACAAACAACAAGAACTGGATTCAAAGCTTGGAACCACAACACGCATTCCAAGGTTGACTGATGCAAATGATTTCCCAGAGTGGAAATGGCGTTTTGAACAACACTTGAAGGTCAAAGATTATAAACTTTGGCGAAGCATTTTAAGGGGACCAAGGGAGATCATGATGGATAGTTCCACTGAACCAGGTGTTAAAGTAAAGAAACCCAAAAGTCAATATACTAAAGATGATCTACTTATAATTGAAGAAGATGAAAGAGCACTGTCCTACTTGACCATGGGATTGGGTCCAGACATTGCTATTGGTTTTCGCACTTGCAAATCCGCCAAAGAACTGTGGGAATCCTTGATCGACGTCTACGAAGGGAATGAAGATATGAAGGAGAGTCGAAGAAATCTGCTGAGACAAAATTTCAACAACTTCAACCATATTTATGGTGAAACTGTTGATAATCAAATTCAGAGGTTCGTGAAGATAGTCACACAAATGCAAATGAAAGAAATTCATACATCAAATGCATCTACAAATAGACAGCTTCTAAATGCATTGCCAAAAAGCTGGGATCATCATGTTGCTATGATCAAGAAAACTAAAGATCTTGCTAGGTGCAGCTTGTCAGAGATGATCTCTCATATTAAAGCCTGTGAATTAGATGATAAACAAAGAGAAACCAACTATAAAAACAGCATGCTAGCCGCAGGATTCTCTGTTGCTCCCACTTCATCAAATGACAATAACACAGCTCTTTTGTCTCAAGGAGGTTTTCAAATGTTTAGCAATGCAGCATCTGCTAAGACTGCCCCCACTTCAGCAAATGTCTATTGCTCTGGGTCCTCTAATCAGGTTACTCCTCCACATCCAACAGCTGCTTCTGCTTCTGCTGTGAATGCTGTGAATGCCTCCACTACTGCTTCCGCTTCCACTGCGAAAAATGAGATGATTGCTTTCTTTACACAACAGTCTAAAGAAAATTTGGATATCGCAGCCTCCGTTATCAACTGTTTGAATGCATTTGTTGCAGGAAAAATTGACCCTCCTAAATGGTGTGGCGATGACTTACATCAGATTCATCCTGATGATGTTGAAGAAATGGATATCACTTGGCAGATGGCTATGGCTGCATTTAGGGCAACAAGGTTTATGCAAAGAACTGGTAAAAATAGATGGGGTGCTTCATTTACAGGAGCGTCTACAGTGCCTTTTAAACTACGTTGTTACAACTGTCACGAAGAAGGACACTATGCTCGAAACTGTACAAAGCCTCCAATGAATAGAGAACAGACTCCTGCCCAGCCTGTAACACCTAATCGTGAAAGAGCTCTTGTGACCACATCAAGTTTAACTGATAGTGCTGCTACTGGAAGTCCTCAACCACAGGGATTAGCACAAGCCTTGGTGGTTCAGCCAAACATCAACTTTGATTGGAATTCGGAAATTGAGCGACTGAACATTTCAGCTCCAGAAAATCAAGCTGCTTCAAATAACATTGCTTTCATGACTTCAAATGATCAAGTTTCCGTTTCTGAGAATGAGGCTCCAGCACCTGAGGAGGAGACTACTGCTGAAAATCTAGCTCTTATGACTCAGATTCTTTCAGCTCCAGTTAAAGGTCTCACCAAAGAAGAGGTACTTTCTGTTTTCTGTACTCCTGAGTGTAGGGAAAGGGTTGAAGCTTACAGAATACATAATGCTGAGCTAATTCAGGATTATCAAGATATAAAAAATAAAAACTTCACATTATCTAAAAATGAAAAACTTTATAAAGAAAAGATTGAAGCTCAGCGCAAAGACATCATCAAACTCAAAGATGATGTAAGTGTAAAAACAACCCATTTTCTTGAAGCTCAGGAGAAAGTTTGTATTTTGACTAAAGAACTGGAAGATATCAGAGATAGATATCATATAAATGAGCTAAACATTAAAAAATTTGATTCTTCCAGCAAATTAGTCAAAAACTTGTGTGATCAACAGCTCGCATACAAGGAAAAGAAAGGTTGTGGGTTGGGTTTTAATAAGGCTCCTCCTCCTTATAATGACAATTATACTTATTTACCTATGACTGAGGAGTAGATGATAAATGAAAGTCGAATGACTTATGGTCCTAAAAACTATAAGTCATCATTAAATGACAAAATAGTTGGGAAACAGAAGTCTGATCCAATAAGTTTTGTTTCTAAAGGCGCAATTGATCCTAACATTTCGTCTTCATGTGCAGATAAAGTATCTGAAGTAAAATGTGGAGAAGTTCTTGGGAGTGAACCAGTTGTTCATACTAATATTTCTGAAAATTATTTTGAACAAACTGAATCTGCTATTGCTTTTGGTCGGTCTTTATTTGCGTCATTTTCTGCTTATGTTTCGTCTTGTGAGCCTGATGTTTTGGGCAAAACTGATAATGTTTGTGTTGAACCTTTGAACAATATGTCTGATGATGGTTTTTCTTCAGTTAATGATTGTGAATCTGATGTTTCTAACCCTTTGGTTGATGAAAGTGTTACAGGTGAGGTCCCTCAGGACGCATTCAGTGAAACCACTGAAACGACTTCTCAAGAAAATCAAGAGTATCCTGATTCTTCTTCTGAAACTGTCTCAGTGGGTGTCCCTAATGTCGAATCTAGTGGGACCCCATTGGAAACTGTAATTGAAATTGAACCTGAATTAGTTTCACATGATAAATGCGTTGAGGAAATGCATATTGATGAGACTTCTACATGTTCAAATAATGAACCTGAATTAGTTTCACATGATAAATGCGTTGAGGAAATGCATATTGATGAGACTTCTACGTGTTCAAATAATGAACCTGAATTTAGAAATGAAGAAAAGGGAATTGAGATAAATGAGGAGTCATTAGATCAACAGCTACCAAAATGCTCAGAACAACCACAAGCAAAACATGTTCAGAAAACTAAACCGCCAAATCATTCAAAATCAAGCAAATCTTGTCAAAATTTTCAACATACTCACAAAATGAAACGTCAAACATGTTTTAACTGTGGCATCGTGGGCCACATTGCCAGAAATTGTGTTCAACTCCCAAGGGCAACGTATAAGAGGAAGTTTGTGCAAGATCAGAAGGTCAAGTCTAACCGATATCGTTGTTCAGAGTCAATGACGACTGAAAAGACTAAAACAATGAAAAACAACTATCGCAAGACTAAACCTTCTGATCAAGATTGGAATGCAGCCAAACGCAAAAATCAAAATCAACAAAATGATTTTCGAAGAAATCAACATAATGCCTTTGGTAACTACAGTTCTAACTGGTCAAACAAGCATTGGAAACCTAAAGCTAAGGCCATGCAATCCAATCCGTCTCATACATGTTATCGAAATTCTGCCATTGAAAATACTTCGAAGTTTTTAATTAAAGACAATTTAGTGTGGCAAAGAGTGACTTACATTGATGCACAAGGAAAACCCAGATCCACTATGGGCTGGGTTCCTAAATCTAACTAATCCCGCTAATCGTGCAGGAACAGCTGTGGAGGACTACCGTGCGCCTCTGGTACATGGATAGTGGCTGTTCCAGGCACATGACAAGAGACTTATCCCAACTGGTAAATGTCAAAGAATTTAATGGTGGATATGTCTCATTTGCGGGAGGAGAATCAGGAAGGATTACATTGAAAGGAACCGTAAGAAACGACGTGTTAAGCTTCGAGAATGTTAACTATGTTCCAGAACTGAAACACAATCTGTTGAGCATTTCTCAGATTTGTGATCGAGGAAATTCAGTTCACTTTACAAAGAAAGGATGTCATGTACTTAAACCGGGTATTGTTATTCCAGAAGATTGGTTCTTAATGTCAGCAGATAGACGAGGAAACGCTTATGTGATTGATATGAACAAGAAACCGTGTGAAGAGATTACTTGCCTATTCTCGAAGATTTCAGAACATGATGGTCTACTGTGGTATCGTCGTCTTGGGCATGTGAACATCAAGAATCTGAACCGACTGGCTAAAGGTCAACTAGTACGCGATCTTCCAATAAAAGATTTCATGTTGGTTGAAAAATGTGTTGCTTGTGCGAAAGGAAAAGCTCATCGAAAACCTCATAAGGCTAAACCTGCACCCTCAACGAAAGCAGTGCTCGAATTACTTCACATGGATCTTTTTGGTCCAGTGAATGTGTTGAGTATTGGCAAGAAAGCTTATTGTCTTGTAATCGTTGATGATTACTCTCGTTATACTTGGGTGTATTTTCTCGGTCACAAGAATGAAACTGCAGTCTTAGTGAAACAATTCATCACTCTGGCTGAAAATCAAGCAAGTACCAAGGTGAAGGTCATTCGATCTGACAATGGGACAGAATTCAAGAATGTTACTTTGGACACATTCTGCACTGAAAAAGGAATTGATCGTCAGTATAGTGCACCACGAACTCCTCAACAGAATGGAGTAGCTGAAAGAAGAAATCGTACTCTTATCGAGGCTGCACGAACTATGCTGGCTGACGATATCAGGCTAATCCTAAGACTTCTCATCTTACTGCTGTTAAACGAATCTTTCGGTACCTTAAAGGCCGACCCAGGTTTGGTCTGTGGTATCCGAGGGATTCGAATTTTGACCTGTTTGCGTTTTCTGACAATAATTTTGGATGCACTGACAAGGACAGGAAATCCACCTCTGCTAGTTGTCAATTCTTGGTTGATAGACTCATTTCTTGGCAATGCAAGAAGCAACAAACGGTAGCTATTTCCACAGCTGAAGCAGAATATGTTGCAGCTTCGGCGTCTTGCTCTCAAGTGGTGTGGATGCAACATCAATTGCAGTACTACGGTTTGACTTATCTTAAGACTACCATATACTGTGATAATGATGCTGCTATACAGATTGTGAAAAATCCTGTCTTCCACTCTAAAACCAAGCACATTGATATTAAAGTTCATTTTATACGAGACTGCTTTCATAGAGGTCTAATTAAACTGGAGCAAATCGACACAGATGCAAATGCTGCCGATTTGTTCACTAAACCTGTCAGCAGTTCGAAATTTCAAGTGCTTGTGGATTTTCTGAAAATGATCCGTTTTACTGACTGAGCATGTTTTTGTTTTGTTTCGTAGGTAAATTTGTTCATAAAGTTTTCTATTCTTAGGTATTTTTTTATTTATGCTCAAATTTAGGGGGAGAAATTTTGAAAAATACAAAAACATTAAAAAATTGAAAAATACAAAAAGAGGCGTTGCATGACTGGGAAATGAAATGAATTTTCACATTATGGTCAAGGGCTGACTCATGTAAGACCAGTATCGAAATAGTTTGACTCTAGTATGATGTGTTGGTAGGCTCTATCCTTAAGACTGGAAACATTGGTTGTTTCTGTTCAGAACTAAAATAGTACATGACCTCAGAAAAGAAAATCACTTGGAATTAGCTCATGTCTATTTGAATGTCTGTATGTTGTCCCGATACACACAATTTTGGTCTGACTCTGA
This sequence comes from Helianthus tuberosus, assembly GCA_030545235.1. Lineage (NCBI taxonomy): Eukaryota > Viridiplantae > Streptophyta > Magnoliopsida > Asterales > Asteraceae > Helianthus > Helianthus tuberosus. Next base: position 72,031 of record JARYGA010005105.1, read on the forward strand.
AATCTTCTCTGAAAAAGTCGTGTATCTCCTTTGCTGCATCCAGATATATGCTGACCTGGAGGTGCTAGGCAACTTCAGCTTCTGCTGCATCCAGATACATGCTGACCTAGCTGTACGTTTTCGCCTTGTAGATCAATTAAACACCCGAAAGAGGCCCTCTAGTGCCCAAAAGAAACCCTAGAAACCTATATCAAATTGAGAAAAACTCATTTGATCTTGTATATTATACCATCTCCGCTTAAGATCTATCCTGTTCTCTTCTAAATTTATTCCCAGTTAAGATTTCAGAGATCTGGATTGGACTTGTGAAATATGTGGTAGGGAAGCTACTTGCATGATAGGGTGTGCTGTCTATAATTCCGGGATTTGATTAGTATTTGTTTGGGTGTTCATTGTTAAGAAAATCAAAACATGATAAAATTTGTTACATGCAGTTATATGGAAAGGTCTAGGGAGATGAGTTTAGGTGGACAAATATACTGACAATCATCTAGATCTTTCAGTAGTAGATCAGTGTTGATAAGTGACGTCAAGCCCGAAACCTCGTGATTTGATCCCTGAGCAATTTTGTTTATTTCCTATTTTATTTTGTAAATAATAGTTTCTATTATTTATTTTTGTTTTAGGTTTTGTTTTCGTAAATAATGCTCAGAAGGTTTAGTGGATTATTAAAATTATAACTGATTTATTAAAGGGATTTTTATCATTAATTAATTAATCAAAATAAATTCCTTAAGTCGGTTAAGTTTAAACAGTTGGTCTTGGCCCAAAAGGTCAAAGGCCCAGGCCCAGTTTACTTAGGTTTGGAGTATAAGACACAGGTCTCGAGTCGAGACCTCATTTCTCACTCGAGACCATCTGATATTCTCTCAAAGTTCCGGCAAGTTGATAGAGTTTTCGACGTGATTCTCTGGTTTCGGTTCATAATATTCAGTTTCTGGTCTCGACTCATCAGTTTTTCAAAGGTATTTTGATGATTTGGTTGAAGGTTTGCAGGTGTTATGAAGATCTGATGATGCTTGGATGAAGATTTGAAGATGATCAAGAACCCTAGTTTTGAATATATTTTGGTCTTCAAATAAATCATAGGGTGTTTTTGGGATTTTGATCCAAAATCTGAAAAGATAAAGTTGTTTGTGGGGGTCTCGACTCAGATAACATAAGGACTTGACACCAGTGATTACGAGTCGCAATCTCAAGATCTCGACTCATGGTCTCGACTCGAGATCTCTTAGTCTCGATTCATGGTCTCGACTCGAGATCTCTGTGTCTCGACTCATGGTCTCGACTCAATAGCTCATGGTCTCGACTCGAGAACTCATGGTCTCGAGTCAACAGTAACAGTCTTGAGTTGAAATTGTTGTTATCTGAGTCATGATGCTGTTGACCTGTTCAGACTGTTGACTCTAAAATTTGAGATTTCTGAATTTGATTTAAGTGTGTGTTGGATTTTTCATGTTCCTAATAAACTTGTGTTTTATGCAGATATGGATTTGAAGTTTATTTCAACACATAATCAAGCAGGATATTTAGCACCTCCTCCAGAGAAACACAAAAAGTTGTACACTTCATTGATGAAAGGTCTCAACAGTTGCCGTATTGTTCACGCACTACGAGAAAATCCAGTTGTTTATGAAGATCTCATTCAAGAATTTTGGAAAAGTGCGAGGATTGAAGTTGTTGAAGGAAAGGGAGTTATCGTTGCTGAAATTCAAAAGAAGGTTGTTACTGTGACAGAGCAGATGATTCGAGAAGTCTTACAGTTCAATGATCAAGAAACAGATTCCACAGAACTTCCCACTAGCACAGTTGAAGCAATATTGCCTAGATTGAGTTATGAAGGAAAGTATCCACCTCTGGTTAAGAAGTTTGTGCATCCTTATTGGCGTCTTTTTTTGCACATGTTTGTTTTGTGTATGACAGAGAACAGAGGAGGCACAGATCAGTTGAACATTACTCAGTCTGCTGCTCTTGTATGTGTGATAACAAATGAGCCTTTCAATTATTCAAAGCATATTTTGGAAGCGATGAAGAGGAATGTGTTTGGAGTTAGAAAGGACAAGTTTCTCATGTATCCAAGGTTTTTGCAAATGATTTTTAATGCTCGTTATCTAGAGTTGGAGAGATCTGGTAACACATTGGAGTTGAAGCCCATGGGTCCAGCTTGTTTTGGTGCTCTCACTCCAAAGAAGGGTACTGAAAAGAAATTTGAAGGATTAATTCCGTTAGAGAAATTTGGTCAATTTGCAGAGACTGAAGATGTTGTTGCTAATCCAGTCATAGTGCAACCTGTTCCAGTGAATGATGCGCCTGCAAATGCTATAGTTGCTGAAGAACATGATATTCAAATGGGTATTGAAGATGAGCCTGAGACAGAGATTTTAACGATTGACTCTGACGATGAAGGCATTGAGATTATGTGTGATTCTGGGGAAGATGAAGAGCTTCCTCCTGAAGCTGAAGCTGATACTGCTGTTTCTGCTGTTCCACCTGTGATTACTGCTGAAAGTTTGGCTTTGCTATTAAAATCTGTAACTGATAAGATGGGAAATCCTCCTTCTGATCTTTCAGTTTCAAGTGAAGAGCCTAGTGAAAACCCAAAGGATCCTGATTCTCTGCCACTGAAGCGGAAAAGGAGGGATCCTCGACTCGGAATGTATGTTGAGCAAAACAAAGATCAATCCATGAATATTGCCTAGGATGATGATGGTCTGTATGACTTCGATTTTGAGAAAAGTGTCACTGATACCACCACTACTACTGAAGATATCTTTGAGTTTGATGCTGACACTCAAAGAAATGATATGGATACCACCACTGCTGATGTTCGAGCTACAACTGTTGATACTGATTCTGGTGTTGATACTATGTCACTTGGTATTTCTGAATCTGCAGGTCCTTCTAGAATTGTTCATGACTTACCTAGCAGTTCAAGTGGTAAGAGACCTGAAGAACCGTTGAGGTTGCCATTTGATGATGACTCAAGTGATGATGATGAGTTTATTAGCATGAGAGAGATGAAGAAACGAATGGTTGTGCTTGAGCAAGATTCAATTCATAAAGATGCGAAGATTATCCAACTTGAAGATACTATAGTGAAGAAAGATCAACAGATTGAGCAGCTTCAAGGAGATGTTAGTTTGCTGTTCAATATGGTTTATGATTTACGTGGGAAGTTGGAGAAGAAATTTGGACAAGAGTTCTCTGATCCAACTGATGTTGAAAACAGAAGAAAAGCCTTTGCTAAGGATGATGCTGAAAGAAGTGCTGCTATGGAACAATATTTCAAAAGAGTTACTTATCCAGTGGCTGACAAAGAGAAGGCTGAAAGAATTAAAAAGAAAAGGGAGTTTGTTATTTTAAAGAACAAGAATCTAAATCCAGATGATGATGATGCTAATGCAACTCACCATTTAATGGATGTAGGTGAAACTCTCTATGATAAGGTTGGAAATCATTCTGGTGTAGTTAGCTGGGGATATGATCATGATCGCAAAAGATGGTGGATAAAGAGAAAAGTTGGTCCTGTCGAGTGGTACAAACATCCAGGCCAGTTTCAGTCTTTTACTAAGGTTGATTTAACAAACTTGTCTAAAGCACCTTATGTAGATGATAAGCCTGGAGGTGCTGGATATATGTTTTTTGAAAGATTACAGAGGGAAGTTCTTCGTAACTTTCCTTCGATGCGCACGACAGAGTCCTTTGTTAGACCAGCTAAAGGAATTAGAGATCCATACACAAACAAGCGTATGAAGATTGTGCACTAGCCTGTAACTGACAAAGAAAAGATGATTCCGTTGGTGAAAAAGATTCCAAAAGGTGCTTTGAAGTCCTTACATTTCTAGGCTTATGATGAGCGTCTAGGACAGGCAGTGTTTGTTTGTGAGGATGATGTGAATTATCGATTGGTTGATCAAGTTGATGTGCTGAATCTTGCTCTTGAAGATTTGGAGGTATTGGCTCAAAATCAAATTCGATCTACTGAAAAGTATGAAGAGATTGCAAAAGGATGGACTGCTGCTGTGGTTTCAGCCATTCATATTCGCACAAAAGGTTTTGGTGGTCTCAAGGATCGGTTGGGTGGTGATCGTGAAAGTTGAAGTTTCAAGAACCTCCATGCATAAACCTAGGGGGAGATTGTTAGAACCTGAAGGTTTATTCATGAAGAATTGCTTAGTTAAAGGATTGATTTTGTAATTGTTTAGTTTATGTTTTGGGTCGACTTGTATGGGTTGGGCTAGTATGGCCGGTTTCAAGTGGGCCTAGGTTAAAAGTCCATGTGTTTAGTATTTAAACAAACCTTAACCATTTGGTTGAGGTTGATCAGCTGATTGCGACTTGAAGGCTAGCAGAAAACATTAAGGAGTCTTGTATCAGTCTTTGTTCATCATTGAATGCAAGTCTTGGTTTGTTTTAATTCATATTGTTTCGGATTATATTTGTTTTGATCTTGAATCGGCTTGTGATTGTTTTCCGCACTCTCACAAGTTAAAGTTTGATATCATTGAACGATCCTATCGGATTTTACATACCTAAATAAAGAAGATGTTTTATTTCAATAGTTTAGGGTTTACCCCTAAAAACACGTTTGTAATGGAAACTTGGGTTTTATCCCAATATGTTTATTATTATGAAAATGTGGTATTTCACTCTGATAAAATATTTCCTAACTACGGTCCTGATGAAATTTCCGCTGCCAAACTGATAAACACCGATACCACCATCTTTTAGTAGGCCGCGGCAGCCCGCCTCACGAGGCAGGGGTCGGGGTTGCGACAGAAGGTGGTATCAGAGCTACAGCCACTGATTTCAGCCACAGAAGTGTTCTGCTGACACCAAAATTTTATCTGTTATGTTAGGAAATTATCTACGAGATTATGTGCGTATATTATTGTTTTGTGTTATTTGACAATTTGTTAGTTTACAGTATGAGTGATCAAGGACCTTCGGGCGCTTACCGTCAACTGTCTAGTTCACCTAAGGATGAAGGAACTTCTTCCCAGCCTACCCCCTTGGGGTACTCAGCTGACACAGAAGAAGGGATCTTTGTATTTAAGGCACAGTCCGAAGAACCATTCCCTCCCAAAAAGAGAGGATGGTTCAGTCGGGGAGCACACAAGCATAGGAAAAGAATGAGAAAGTTGCAGCAACAGCGGGCCTTAGCAGCGGCAAATAGAGAAATGAATGCTCAAACCCAGGATATACTCAATAGGGGATTAACTAATTTTCACATATTAGCTACCACAGCTGCAGACCCAAATTTAGAACAACTCATTGCACCCCAGCCGTTACCACTATTTCCCACATAACCCATGGAAATTGAACTAAACCTAGTAGACCAGATTCCAGTACCTGCTTTTGACCCAGCTGAAATCCTTAGAGTCCCAGCTCCAAACCCTCTAGCCTACAACCCATGGAACGACGACCACCGGGATTATCAAGAACTTTACCCAATAGAGGAACCCATTATGACACCTGTGCTTGTAATCATTGTAAACAGTTATGTTATCAATAAAACAATGTTATTTGATCCCAATGTTTGTTTATTTATGTTTGACATTTTGCATGTTTTGATTTTCGTTCAATTTCAAACTCTATATCGCCTTCTGGAGAGTTATATGCAAACCGATGTGTAAACATAATCAGTTTAACGTGACAAACACTACGGAATATCAATATATGCTTAACTTACCTTAAATAACCTTTACATAACTTTGAAATAAGTTTTGAAGGCTTTGGTATGGCAAAATCAAGTTTATTCGCTTACAGGGACTAATTTCAACAAACTATGAAAGTATGCCGATTCGTACTGTAACGAACATTCTGGAACTTGATCATAAGTTAAACATACCCTAAATATCCTTTACATAGCTTAGAAATAGGCTTTGAGGGGTTCGGTGTGCTAAAACAAACTTTTGGTCATTCAGGGACTAAAAGCGTCAAAAGGTGCATAAGTTTGCATTTTCGCGCATATCTTACGTTCTGAATACATCCGGACATCCAAAATTTTATGTAGTCATTAAAATATTTTAGTTTAGTGATTGGCATGATAAAATTCCATTCGTCGCGTAATTTGGATCGTTTTTCACGTCCGTTCGTGTTTCGTCATAATTAACCGAATAATGTGTTCGTACGACCAAACGAACCGACATCAGACATATTTTTGAGCATGTTTCATGTCCCCTATACTTTGTTATCATTTTAGAGCCTTGAAAATGGCTTAACGGGCCTTAAACGTGTCGAAAATGGCCTTAAAAGCATGCAGGGACCAAAACAGCCATTTCTGGAACTTTGTTTGCTGATATGCAGCTCAGGCGGGCCGCGTAAGGCTCTCCCTTAGTCTTACGCGGGGTGTGTAAAACCATCAGATCAGCATAAAGTGTTTTCCAGCCATTTCCAGCCTGTTCCAGCTGTTTTGGTGAGTTGCAAATGGTTTTCCAGGTAATCTATGGGCTATTTTGGGTGCCCATGGTATTCCAAAACCATGGGTGCACATGTACGGCTTAGATCAAAGCTCATTTTTCGATGAACGATCCTAACGGTTACCAGAAATCTATATAAACCCCCAAGTTCTCAACCCAAGCTCACACCTTGATCTGAATTCATTCTCTAAGTTGGAGTCCTTGCACTTCATACTTGAGAATTTAAGATCAAAACCTCATCGCTTGGACCTCTTGTAAGCTTCTTTCGTTCTTTTATGCGTTTTTAGCACGAAAGTCAAACAGTGTTTGACTTTCTACTTTGACCAGTCAATGGTCGACACAAAGTTCGTTTGAACTTCTCAATGTGAGCGTAATCACGATGGTCATAGTCCTTTGTGACTATACCTACTGATTACCACGTTATTTAGGCGTAGTGACGAGTCGTAGTTTCGGTCAAAATGCGTATTCTTGCGTATTTTGGAACCAAACTACTTTCGGGTATCAAGACCCTTTGTTTTGATACCAAACTTGTTTTCAAACCTCGTTAAACATGTTTTAACATGTTTAGCTCGTCACTTTAGATTTAGTGCTTATATAGGGTCGTAAAGGTAAGCAGTCTAAACAACCGCTTAGACTTACGAACCCGACCCGTTTGGTCGATCATTAGGATCCAACCAAACACATTTTGTGACCATAGTTGCATAAGAAATAACCTTCCGAGGTTATACTTTATGGTCACTTAGTCTACTTAGTTGTATGATAGGAAATTATATGCCTTAGGAAAAATGACCAAAATGCCCTTTTTACGCCAAAATTCATTTTAAGCATATGTAACATAAATTTTGGCATCTAAACTGATTAGGAAACATTATTAGACATGTTAAGGCATATAATACTTGTCATAGGACTAGTTAGACGGTCCGAATGCGTTTTATGGGAACGACCCGTTAAAGTAGCGTAAGCTACCTAAACGGGTCGTGATGGGTCGTAAGCACTTAGGATAAGTTTCGTTTTAGTATGTAGGCTTTGTTAAACCATATTACATGAGTTCCCATACTCATTTGGTTTACGAAACCTCATCCTATCCGATCCTCTGATTTAGGCCCGGTTTATTAACATAGTTACCTATATTAGGTGCCGATTGATTCCGTGATCTTTCTAGCATTGCTTGGTTGTTATCTAAAGACTATTGAGCAATCTCAAGTAAGTACATAGACCACTCTTTTACTGTTTTCAAACATTTTGGGGTGAAACACATGTGCCTACTTGTTACTTTCGTGTTTTTAATGATTTCATAACTCATACTTGCTATGTTCATTAGTACATGTATAGTACATGATTTTATCCATGTTTTTGCTATGTATGTTCATTTATTGCATACTTAGTACATTGTTTTACATCACATGCTATGTATGTTCATTTATTGCATACTTAGTACATTGTTTTACATCACATGTTATGTATGTTCATTCATTGCATACTTAGCACATTGTTTTACATTGCATTTCTGTTGCATATGTTTACTCAGCGTATGGACACATCGTTTCACATTTCTACTTTGTATGTTCATTTAGCATATCAAAGTACATTATTTTCATAAAACATGCTTACATTTTGGTATGACATTTGGTTTGTTTAAATGGGACAAAAATACATTCATTAACATTAGCTACGCCACTTGGTAGTAAGTAATGGTACCATAGGAATTGACAACTCCCGTTCCTAAAATCCTAGGTTTGTTTGGATGGAAGGAATGACTGAATCCAATATACATAAGTTAGATAAACCTTTAATTTGTTTAAGGGTTTGTCGCCACAGTCACAAGGCTTGAATGTATGCATTTTAACATTTCCGCATAGATGTTTGTATCAGTAAAGCATGCAGTTATTTTACAAAACATAACTTTGATTTATTTCAATACCTTGTTTTGTGCATTTTACCTATGGCATTTAGTTGACATATTTCACTTGCCATACATGACATTTGGTTACACATTACATGATTTACATTTGACAATAGACATTGTTTACACATAAACATTTTGACATTGGTTTACACATTACACGATTTACATTTGACAATAGACATGGTTTACACATAAACATTTGGAAATTGGTTTAAACAACACATTTTT
>JARYGA010005106.1:0-53689 GCA_030545235.1 Helianthus tuberosus
TTATGATTGAGAAATTCACTACCATCCTGGCAAAGCGAGTGTAGTCACAGATGCTTTGAGCAGAAAAGAAAGGATTAAACCTATACGGATTAATGCCAAGAGTATTGAACTCAAGAATAGCTTGAATGAAAGGCTGTTGGCTACTCAAAAGGAAGCTATATTGGAAACTAACTTTCTAAGTGAAAAATTTGGTGTAACTGCTGATCAGTTGTCACCTGGAAAGGATGGAATCCTTAGATTGAATGGTAGGATCTGGGTTCCTATCCATGGAGGACTTAGAGATATAATCCTCATGGAGGCTCACAATTCCAAATACTCCGTTCACCCTGGAGGTGACAAAATGTATCAAGATTTGAAAGCCAATTATTGGTGGATAGGTTTGAAGAAATCTATAGCCACACATGTAGCTAAATGTCTGACATGAGCTCAGATTAAAGCTGAACATCAAAAGCCGTCAGGTTTGCTACAACAACCAGAACTTCCCACATGGAAGTGGGAGATGGTAACCATGGATTTTATAACCAAGTTACCTAAAACAAGGCATGGAAATGATACCATATGGGTTATAGTTGACAGACTAACTAAGTCAGCACATTTCTTACCCATCAAGGAGACTCATAGCTCTGACAAGTTAGCTCAGTTGTACGTAGATAAGATTGTATCTCTCCATAGAGTGCCAGTATCTATTATATTCGATAGAGATACTAGATACACCTCTCATTTTTGGAAAAGTTTCCAACAATCATTAGGCACTTGTTTGAATTTTAGTACTGCTTACCATCCCCAAATGGATGGACAAAGTGAGCATACAATTCAAACTTTGGAAGACATACTTCGTGCATGTGTTATTGATTTGAGTGGTAGCTGGGAGGACCACCTATCTTTGATCGAGTTCTCCTATAACAATAGTTACCATACTAGCATACAGGCTGCGCCTTTTGAGGCATTGTATGAGAGGAAATGCAGAACGCCTGTTTGTTGGGCGGAAATTGGAGAAACTCAGTTATCAGGACCTGATATAGTCCTTGAAATGACGGACAAGATTGTCCAAATTCATGATCGCCTAAAAGCTGTCAGGGATAGGCAAAAAAGTTATGCAGATAAGAGGCGAAAACCTCTAAAGTTTGAGGTAGGCGACAAAGTCTTACTAAAGGTATCACCCTGGAAAGGCGTGATGCATTTTGGTAAGAAGGGCAAGCTAAGCCCGAGATATATTGGACCATTCGAGATCATTGAATGTGTCGGAAGTGTAGCTTATAAGCTAAACTTGCCAGAGGAGCTTAGTGGAATTCACAATGTGTTCCACATTTGTAACTTAAAGAAATGTCTAGCTGATGAATCGCTAGCAATGTCTCATAAAGACGTACAGATGATGAAAGCCTGAGGTTTGTTGAAAGACCTATATCGGTCGAGGATCGACAGGTTAAAAAGCTCCAAAGGAAGCACGTGCCTATAGTGAAGGTTAATGGGATACCCGTAGAGGCCCTGATATACATGGGAGGTTGAGTCCACTATGAGACAAAAGTACCCTCACTTGTTTCAGTAAATCTTGGGGTCGATATTTCTTTTAAGGGGGTGAGGATGTAACACCTTGTAAAAATGTGTCCATTTATGTAAAGACACGTGTCCTAAACTTTAAACATGTGAAAGTTTGAGTTTGAAGAACTAAAGTTGTCAAACAATGAAATTATGTATGCGGAGGGACTAAAAGTGTCAACATGCCAAAATTGTGCCTCTGAATGACCACACATGAAGAATATATTTCTTAAACGAGTGATTATTCGAATATAAGAAGCCGTTTGTGAAAGTAAACAAAAGTTTACAAGATACAGGGGTTAAACGTGTCAACATGTTAATTCTTACCTCTGAGTGGCCTTTTAACAAACCCGGGGCTTCGTAATATTCGATTATACTCCTAAGAATAAGTGATAACAAAATCACGAGATTTCGAGATCGTTATGTATTGTTTACGCAAATTCCCAAGAATAAGGGTTAAAAGCGTCAACAAGATGAAACTAGTGTTTTCGGTGATCGTTTAACGAAAACCGGACCCTAACGGTGTTTGGTTATACTCCCTTGATCATCTACAAAGTAACTACAAGGACTAGAAGTGCCAAAAATGGAAGTTATTAAGCTTATAAAGGTGCAGGGACTAAAGGTTGTCTGGAAAGCTAGTGTCGCGCGACCATACCCCCTGTTCACTGTGGCGCGACGCGACGGGTCCATATCGACAGAATGTGCATGGCATCTGCAGGTTTGTCATCTTTCTTGAGCTCCAACAAGTTTAAACGAAATCTATGGCTTGTTGATGGTTTCTAATACCACTATGGAACCTGGAGACATCTGAATCCACCCCTAAACACCTGTGATGATCTTGGGCAACCTCCATTCACTATAAATAGGCTCCTTTGGTAGCCATTACACTTGCACCTTCACTCTAAACTCTCATATCTCACTAGTTCAAGCATTTTCTTGAGCTTTCCTGGAGATTCCTGATCAAAGGAGACTCTTTCTAAGTTGAAAATATTAGCTAGGACCCTTTGTAAGTGTCTTAGCCCCCTCTTTAGTTCAGTTTGTTATTTAAAAACCGAAAAGTCCAAAGTACGCAAAATGGCTTTGACTATCGGTTTAGACCTAAATGGTCCAGTCATTGTTCGAGGAGAATATGGCTGTGTGATGGTAATTAGGTAGGTGTTAATCCCTCAAAAGGGCACCTCCTAATTATCACGTTTACTTGGTTAATTGTCGGGTCAAAGTAACTAGCCAAAAAGTCAAACTAGTCAGATTTTTTATAAAATAATTAAAACTGATAATGTAGAAATTATGAACCATATTTTATCACTTAAATAACTTGATAAATAATATTAGAACATGTCTAAGCATCTTCAACCCGACAATTCTGAGTTTAGGGTCGGTTCGCAACCGAAAGTCGCAAAAGCTTGACTTTTGCTTTGACTTTCAGTTCTGACCCGATTGAGCTTAATTCTTCTATGTTTTAAGCTTCTATTAGGACCAATTATGTTGTAATATAACCCTCTAAGGTTATATTACCTGGTCATTTATATTTTGAATTATATGCTAGTTTCCGTTTTTGCTTATATTTGACCATTATGCCCTTATAGTCAAAAATTGAGATTTCTGAATATATGAAAATTCAAATAGGTTAAAGTATTGATATATAAGCATGTCTAAATTAATTTGACATGATTCTCTAGTCTCAAAACGATGTTATGCACGATATCGTAAAATTGAAATTTTTATTATTTAAATTACGCTTTTGTGCATAACACATGTTTAAACATTAGAATTTGACCCCAAAACTCATTACCTACTGTTATGATATCATTTTAGGAATTTTTGGTCAGATTTGTTAACTGACCATAACATAGAGTTCTTGTATAAATTCCTTAATTGACGATAATGCCCTTTTGACTAATAAAATGTGATTTACCATGTTATTAGCATGCCAAACCTTTTTCTACTGACTTGATATGTAAATAAAATATTTTAAGCATACAAGACTGATCAAAATCTCAGAATCACATAAACATCTTAAATATCGTCAATTATCGATTTTTACGCTAATTAGGTGCATAGTATGATTTAAAACCATAATTAGCACATAAGACTTGTTACCTACTGAACTTATAAATAAATTTTAATATTTTTATAGTAGGTATAAGTCATGAACTCAGACTTCCAATTATGTCCTTAAAAGCATATGTGAAATGACCAAAATACCCTTTCGGGGCATAGTTTGGCCAAAAATGGTAAACCTCACATATGAATGATATCCTAATGTTTTAACACCATAAAATAAATATTTTTACTAAATACTTTAGACTAGAATATCAGATTACTATAAAACCTCTTTTATAAATATTAAATGACCAAAATGCCCCTACGGGATTTTTAAATTGGTTTTAAATACTTTTTGGTCAAATATGTCAACATCCTACTGATGTATTAATATATTTTATGCATAATAACATATGAGACCTGTATATAGTTCATTTGGTATACCCGTTATGCAATTATGCGTTCGGTTTCGGTTTATGTAACTAGTTTACATAGATTAGCCGAAAAGGGTTTAACCTTATCATTAAATCTTCAAAATCCAGAATATGTTTAGTTTACCCATATTATACAAGTATCTAAACTAGTCGGGTCTAAATCACATTCAATTCGATCTCTGCTTAATCTAGCGTTTCGAAACTGTAAAGTATCTTTCCAACTAACCGGTCTAAGTCTTTGACTTAAATAAAGACCCATTAGTATCCTAATAGGTTAATAAACCTTCCATACAGATTGAGTAGCTTCGGTAGAAGGTATTTACATAAGGCTTTAGGAAACATACGGCTGAGTAACATCTTTCACATCTAGCTCAGTAAATACTTTTAACTTATTTTCCCTTATACGGGCTTGGGATACGGTAGTATAATAATACCGCTTGGTCGGGTATGAAATCATTTATCGAATTGTGATTAATAAATTGCATAACCCCCGTTTTAATCTGTTTGTTTGATAACATAAACATTGAGGGTTAATACGACCGTGTCCTGATATCCTTGGCTCATTTAATTGCAAATGAACCATGACCTATGCACGGGGTGTAGGCATACACCTTGACAGATGCAAATGCTAAATAATCCACATGTTGGGGATAACTCCTTTGTGGGTTTATAGTGGTGAGTCGGTTAATCATGACCGACTTCCAAACCGGCCCCCATATGTATGACAAACATGTAAAACTGTATACAAGATTTTATTAAAGATTTCCCAAGTTATAAATGGTTTTGTGCCTTGTGCGCCTAAATCAATTTTCATAAACTATTTTCAAATGAGTCGGTTAATTGTATTTACCAGTGAAAACTGACGTATTTTCCAAAGACTAAGTGACAGTACCTCTCGAAATTAGGCTTGAGCTACTTGGTGTCAAATAAGAGGATCTTGCAAATCCTTAGATGCCTGAAGTCTGTTATTTCAGTTTTCTTGTATTTTGTTTCATGATCCGCCTGTGGAACTCTATTACAACCAGTCTGTATATTCTTTTGTTTGGACACTCGGACATTATGGTTTGTAATAGTAATAATCTACCAAGCCTTCCGTTGTGCTATTATATTGTGTATTTTGACTATTATGATATCAACTATGTCACGATACTCCCCACCGGGCCCCACCGGTAATATGTGGAAATATCGGGGTGTGACAGGGCCATATTGGGTCAACGAGTAGACAAGAAACCGGTTGCCATATACTACGCAAGTAAAACTCTCTCGGATGCACAATTAAATTATACAACTACCGAGAAAGAGCTACTTGCGGTGGTATATGCATTGGATAAATTCCGTGCTTATATATGGGGTGCTAAAGTCATCGTGTATTTTGACCATTCTGCAGTTAGGTATCTCATGGATAAGAAGGATGCAAAGCCAAGATTAATCCGATGGGTTCTGTTGCTACAAGAATTTGACTTGGAGATTCGAGACAAGAAAGGAAGTGAGAATGTGGTTGCGGACCACTTGTCTCGATTGGTAGTGGAGGAGGATTCTCTCGTGTGGAGATTAATGAGAATTTCCCGGATGTGTAAATTTTAAAGGTTTCAATATTACCGTGGTATGCTAATATTGTTAACTATTTGGGTTACAGGTGACTTTCCAGCTCATTGGGATAGAAGGAAGAGGTTGCACTTCCTTTCTCAAATCAAGTGCTACACATTGGAAGAAACCGGACTTATTCAAGATATGTCCGGATCAAGTTGTTCAAACATGCATACCCGACGAGGAGATTCTAGTGTCTTGATGCACTTGCATTCATTTTCTTGTGGGGCCATTTCAGCGGTCACAAAACCGGGCACAAAGTGCTCAATAGCGGTCTTTATTGTGCGACTATTTTTAAGGACACATTTAATTTTGCTAAAAACTGTGTCAAGTGTAAAAAACTAGGGGGTATTTCTAAAAGGGATGAGATGCCCATGCAACCGATCCTTATTGTAGATATTTTTGATGTATGGGGGATCGATTTCATGGGCCCATTCCCTAATTCGCATGGCAACTTATATATCTTGGTGGCGGTCGATTATGTATCCAAGTGGGTCGAAGTGATTGCCACCAAGACGAATGACCATATCGTCGTTTGCAACTTTGTACAAACAAACATAATTTATAGATTTGGGATTCCCCGAGTGATCATTAATGATGGGGGATCTCACTTTAAGAATTTTAACTTTGGCAAACTCTTAAAACGGTATGGTGTTGACCATCGAATTGCTACTTCCCTATCACCCACAAACAAGTGGTCAAGTGGAGGTCTCCAATAGGCAAATAAAAGAAATTTTTCAAAAGACCGTTCAACCAGACCGAAAGGATTGGTCGACGAAGTTGAATGATGCTTTATGGGCTTATCGAATGACTCATAAAACACCTATTGGGACTACACCATATCGCTTGGTTTTTGGGAGAAATTGTCATTTACCAGTTGAGCTTGTACATCGTGCTTGGTGGGCCATTAAATAGGTTAATATGAAATACGATGATGCAGGAAAGGAGCGAAAGTTAAAGCTTTGCGAATTGGAGGAACTTCGGGAAGAAGCGTACGAGTAGCCTCAAAGTACAAGGACGATATGAAAAGGGCACATGACGCGAAGTTGAAGCCGAAGTAGTTTGAAGCGGGTCAAAAAAGGTTTGGCTCTACAATTCACGGCTAAAATACTTTCCCGGAAAGCTCAAGAGTAAATGGATGGGCCCGTACGTGATTACACGGGTCGGGAAGCTTGGAGATGTTACAATCAAGGACCCGAAGGATGGGACGAAGCAAACGGTTAATGGGCATCGCCTCAAACTGTTCCTTGATGGTAACGAAGGAAAAAAGGATGAGAATGTGGAGTTAGTAAACTTCGTGGTAAGTTTGCCAACTTATGAGGTTAACTGAAAGGACCGGTGAAGGGTAAGGTCCCAAAAATCCCATGATAAGGGCTTAGGACCATACCACAACTTCATCTTTAAGTTCTCCTTTTTACCATGCGCGGCCGCGCACTGGTCTTACAAAAGGAAGGCTCAAGAAACAGTCAACAGTCAACACTTACGCGCCCAAAGGAAAACATAAATCCTTGCGCTTCCTCCCATAAACAAAGGGTGGAAATCCTAAAGTAAACACTTCCGCTTAACATCCGGACTTGAATACTATTTACCCAGACTTGGGATTTATTTAGCTGATTCCACATGATAAGGAGTCACACCAGATTACAACAGTGATCTTCTAGGAGGAGTTCAATCGTGCACCACTAAGACGGTTATAACCGTCTCGACACGTGTCAACTCCCCAGACGTCCCTGAAATCACAATGATAGCATGCAATTGGAGAGTAATCTCCACTTGATCACTTTACACGTGGCAAATCCCCAGCCATCGATCTAAACCACGATCCATGTGCTCTCACGTCGGATCAAGGAGCTGGACAGAAGGAAATGCAACCGCTTACGGTGTTAGCATCTTCCGTCAACTTTTCACTAACGGGTTTTCCCGCCCAAAGACTCCCGGCTATAAATATGAGAACTATTCAGGTATGAAATTCAAGTTACACCCGGAGTCGGGTCAAGGAGAGAACCCCTTTCTCCCCTTGGCGAGGCTAACGGTGCTTCTTTTTTGCAGAATTACCGGAGAAGAAGATTAGCTGTCACCAAATCAAACGAGAGGAAACCCACCTTTTTATGCGGATTCAAACCCCCTAGATAATTGATTCCGATCGATTAATCTAGTGTTTCTTCATTGGCGCCCACCGATTCCTCTGTCTTATTAGTTTTCTTCTCGTTTCGATTCAGTTCTTTTCATTCTCTGTTTTCAAATGGCAGAGAATTCATCATCTCACCCATCTGGTCCTCGATCTGAATTTAAGGGTTGTACAGTCCAAAATACCCAGATCGACGGAATCACGGGAATTAACAAACGTAACAGTAATTCAGACGGAACGAATTCCTCAGATCAGCTCACAGAGAGAGCTCCAGAATACTGGATCGATAGATGCCAAGAGGCTTTAAACCAAATTTTCACACAAATTTACAGATCTGAGTCCCTAAACATCAGATCTGACGATCCAAAAGGAAACAAGGATGAAATCAATACTGCAATATTGGACCCACAGATGCCTTATCAGTGGGACATCCAATCTGACAGTTACGTTGAGATACTCCAACAGTCAAAAGATACCAACTATCAGAAAACCAGACAAATAAACATGGTTTAAGGAGGTCCATCACGAAGGCCAAACAAACAAAACCATGATCAACATTGGAGGAAACAACAAGTTGTGTTTCCTGTTGTTCCTGGGGGCCCTCAGGAAGAATGACCAGTAATTATTACTGGCATCTTCGGCCATTACCGGACGAACTATATGTTTATAGATCCGGGAAGCTCAATGGACATCATATACGAGCAGTGCTTCAAACAGCTTGATCCAGAAGACAAAGCACGTCTAGAGCCGGTTGATTTTCCCCTCACCGGATTCTGTAATGAAGCCGTACTCCCATTAGGGCAGGTAGCATTCCCTGTAACTCTATCTGATAGCGAGCTCGCGCGCAGTCACAGTAAACTTCATGATTATACCAGCAACATCACAACATGATGTCTTGCTCGGAAGAAGGTCACAAAGAGAATTTAGCATGATCACTTCTATTCCACATGCTGCATACAATATATCTTATTTTAAGTTCAAGAAATACTAATATACGACTGGGCATCTCATGATACACCAGCATTTGATAATGAATTTTACAGAGCATTACATATGAGCACGTAAGTCGCCACGCGCGCATGCTCCTTTACTTACGAGCGAGCACACATGCGCCATACACGCATGCGCCTCTACATATGAGCACGTAAGTCGCCACGCGCGCACACTCCTTTACTTACGAGCAAGCACACATGTGTCAGTCGCATGCTCATCTACATACGAGCAAGTAAGTCGCCACGCGCGTACGCTCCTTTACTTACGAGCGAGCACACATGCGCCAGTCGCATGCTCCTCTACATACGAGCACATGCGCCAGTCGCATGCTCCTCTACATACGAGCACGTAAGTCGCCAGTCGCATGCTCCTCTACATTCGAGCACAAAAGTCGCGATTCGCGCATTCCCTCTTATAAGCAAGCACACATGCGCCGACTGGCGCATGGTCCTCTTCTTACGAGCAAGTCTTTTCTTACAAGCAAGCACACATACGCCGACTAGCACATACTCCTCTACATATGAACGAGCACACCTGCTCCTTTGCATACGGTCTCCTCAGTCTCCATGCGAGTCTGCTGCTCTACATACGAGCACACCAGTTTTCTTGCGAGCCTGCTACTCTACATACGAGCAAGTAAATCGCCGTACGCGCATGCTTGCCATGGAAAAGCTAAACAACAATAAGCAAGAGCGAAGATTGGATTTAGACCTTCTTGAAGAAAGGCGCGAAAACGCCGCCATCACAGAGGCAAGGTACAAATCCAAACTCGAAAAATATTACAACGCGCTTGTACGCCGGTGTACCTTTGTTCCTGGTGATTTCGTCTTGCGCGACAATAAAGCATCCAACGCAGAAAAACCAGGCAAATTAGCGCCAAAATGGGAAGAACCATACATCATTAATGAGGTCCTGGGCAAAGAGGCATACACCCTGAAAAAAATTGATGGGACTCTGGTTCCCCGCACCTGGAACGCGCAGCAGCTGTGCAGGTGTTACATATAAGCCAAATCATTCCCAAAATGAATATATACAGGCAATGTATTTCCTATTACACTTGTATTATTAGCCTCGCGCTTTATTAATACAGACATCATCCTCATGGTGTTACTATTTGTTACAAATTGCATGTAATTCTTTTAGTTCACGCGAAAACAGTATGGTAAACATTGTACACCTCATGAACAGTCTAAGCGCATATGCTAGACAAACGTTCACACATGAGCATAATACCATTTCTCATTCGCTCTACCTGTTCAAAGCAATTAAACACATGCAACATATTGTAATCCAAATACACAAAACAACCAAAGCTTACAAGAACAACAGTACATCAAAAAATATATATATCAAGTGTAGCATAGACACTTCATAACAAAGATCATGGCAATGATCTTCAAAAATTTTGTCGGTACCAAGACCAGCATATTTACAAAAACATCAAAAAGAAAAAGGAGGAAACACTGTTTCCAAATTAAACCTAACCAGCAGCAGGGCCATCCTCGACAGTTGGCACCTGATTAAACCGGCGATTCTTCCGACGTTGATACACCAACTGGCATCCTCCTTTCCGAATCATCGGAAAACGGGCCATCAAATCATCAGCAGCTAGCACAGCGACACCACCATCAATGACATCTTTTTGCTGGGAAGCTTCACAGTCAGAACCAGCAACCGCCGAAGAAACAAGGACAAACGGATCCTTTGCTCCGACAGTTACTAAGGGTGGTGAACTAGAAAGAAGCACAAGGCCCTTAGCGGCCTCATAAACTCTAAGAATATCCAACAGACGGTGAGTACGGAAAGAACGCTTCATCTTCCTTTTGCCAAAATCAAACAGGAGATTCAAAGAATCCATCAGGCGTATATATAGGCGAGTTAACTCCGGGAAAAGAGAAGGTCATGATCACCTGTCAAATGTCTTTTCCAGACGGCGCTACAGGAACACATGTCACGTCTTCATAAATAAAACCTGCCAGGCGCCATTACGTATCCCAATGTAAGAAGGAAAATATTGCAAAATATCAATTTTTATTACCAACTGACGTCACCACACGTCAGGGCATGATTACAAGGGGCAACAAAGTCATAATTTCCCCTAAAAAACTTTTTAACAAAATTAAATCTTCTCATAAAAGATTCTCTATTTTTTCGCGCCCAAAAGCATTTCCCTCTCATAAGTCCAGTGCTCCACTTACTTGCATAAGTGCAACACTAGACTGGGGGGACATGAAGGGGTAAGGTCCCAAAAATCCCATGATAAGGGCTTAGGACCATACCACAACCTCATCTTTAAGTTCTCCTTTTTACCTTGCGCGGCCGCGCACTGGTCTTACAAAAGGAAGGCTAAAGAAACAGTCAATAGTCAACACTTGCGCGCCCAAAGGAAAACATAAATCCTTGCGCTTCCTCCCATAAACAAAGGGTGGAAATCCTAAAGTAAACACTTCCGCTTAACATCCGGACTTGAATACTATTTACCCAGACTTGGGATTTATTTAGCTGATTCCACACGATAAGGAGTCACACCAGATTACAACAGTGATCTTCTAGGAGGAGTTCAATCGTGCACCACTAAGACGGTTATAACCGTCTGGACACGTGTCAACTCCCCAGACGTCCCTGAAATCACAATGATAGCATGCAGTTGGAGAGTAATCTCCACTTGATCACTTTACACGTGGCAAATCCCCAGCCATCGATCTAAACCACGATCCGTGTGCTCTCACGTCGGATCAAGGAGCTGGACGGAAGGAAATGCAACCGCTTACGGTGTTAGCATCTTCCGTCAACTTTTCACTAACGGGTTTTCCCGCCCAAAGACTCCCGGCTATAAATATGAGAACTATTCAGGTATGAAATTCAAGTTACACACACTTCTCAAATACATCTTCTTCTTCATAACCCATACTTATTCTCACACCGGAGTCGGGTCAAGGAGAGAACCCCTTTTTCCCCTTGGCGAGGCTAACGGTGCTTCTTTTTTGCAGAATTACCGGAGAAGAAGATCAGCTGTCACCGAATCAAACGAGAGGAAACCCACCTTTTTATGCGGATTCAAACCCCCTAGATAATTGATTCCGATCGATTAATCTAGTGTTTCTTCAACCGGTAATAAGTTTTGTAGAGTTTTGTGTATTTTATTTTGATTGCTTTAGTGTTTCAGTGTTAATCATTATCGTTTCATACTAACCTCCATTGATTATGTGAAGTCCGAACATTACTAACGGGTCATGAAGACAAAAGGTATGTTTTTAGACTTATTTTTGTGTATTAGGGACAATACATGACTTTGGGGGGGGGGGGGGGGGATAGGACCGTTAAACGGTTTCGTGTTTATAAATTTTAACTTATAAGAATTTATAAAAACATTTTTAATAATTTTTTGGAATTTTATTAACATAGGGTTCCTTTAGAAAAAGTGCATAAATTTCCTCTTAGTAAAAAAAAACTTAAAAATTGAAAAAAAATAAAAAACTGAGGAACTAAGCCCCATCGGCGACGGGTGTGTGGTCCGTCAGGGACGGATAACCAAATGGGGGCGTCGGCAAAAAGTGTCCGTAGACAGACGAATAGGGCGTCGCCCATATTGGGCTTTTCTTGGTTGCGTCACCGACGACAGGGGGTGCCGTCACCGACGGTGCCTCCTTTGTCCTCTGGCGCTGAATTGTTTTTTTTTTTTTGCTTATATATCGAACCCAAGTCCCTTTGTATCGAATCAAAACCTCACTTAAACACTTATTGGCCACACCAATCGATTTGGGGGACCACAATCTGACCCATAGACCATTTGTTACCACTAATTCTCATCCGTTCACTACATCCACAACCTTTTGCACTTCATCTTCCCCAAAAAATTCTCACAAGAACCCTAAATCTTCAATCTTCCATAACTTCTTCAAATCTCAACCAAATCACCTGATTCTTGAGCCCATTATGTGTATTTTTTCGAGAGGAACAAAACCCCTATCACGGTTTTCATCAATTCTTGCTAGTTTTCAAGATTTCCGAGCGTGAATTTTCCGGTTTTTGAAGGGTGTTCATCAAGTTTCTTGTTTTGCATCTTTTCTTAGTTTTTCTTGTTCATCTACATCAAAGGTATGGAATTTCTTTAAATTTAAGTATGATTATCATATAGTTAGTTGATTTCTTCCGAAATTTTAAGCTTATGGTTTAAGAGTAGGTTGTTTATCATAATGTATGATGTTTTAGCATAAATTTAAGGATGATTACTTGATTTGGGTGGGATTTGAACATGCTCTAGTCTTAGTGAGGTGATTACACTAGTTAGTTGCATGATTGAGCATAGTTATGATGTTGAATATTGTTGAAACCATATGAAATCGTGAATAAACATGTTAAATTGATATATAGATGATAAAATGTGCGACTTTGGAAGTTTAAAAAGGCGATTTTGCATCTAGTTATTAATTGGAACTCAACGTCATAGATTATGTTCAAAGTTTGAGATTGTTTGAAGATTGGGGTGTGCTAATTGTTCTTTTGTCTTTTGATTGTAGCTATGTTTGGAAGAAAAAGATCTAAAACTTCCGGAGAGGGTTCATCTTCTAGAGCCGGTTCAGGTTCGGGTCACTATCAGAAATGATGGGACAATTAAGCAATGTGGATGAAGGTGAAGGGCAATTATATCGACAGGATTGGAATTGGGAAGAATTCAAAAACAGTCGAACGACCTCAGGATGGAAAGATGATAAAAAGAAGGCCCTTTCCAGATACAACAATAAGAGGTTAGAGGCGAAAATGTGGAAGTGGAAAATGGTTACGGGTGTATCAACTTCTGTACCTGAGAGGATAGTGTGTGAGTGTGCGGTGATTGTTGAGGAATTCCACACAATTGGCATAACTCAAAGGTTTGAGGAGCTCGGGTGGGAAAGAGTATTGGATTGGTGTGAGGATATCACCTCACGGGTCTATCTAGCAGCAGTTTGTGAACGGTTGTCGACTTTAAGGTTTGAAAACTCTGTTCGGCCGGCTCCTGCATGGCAGTTAATCGGCAACATTGGCAAGAATCAAATGATTATGTCGTTCAAACATATGAATGCCATTGCTAGATTTGATTCGTTGGGGGTCGAAGCATACGATTATTATGATTATGATCGTTTTTTGGATAACAAAACAAACACTGCTGATTTGGATCAAATGTTAGCGTCTGTGTTGCCAGGTTCTATAGGTGCAGGGGAATCCAGGAACGATTTGTCCTTGGAGGGGAGAATATTACAAGGTATTTTGTTGGAAAATGTAATGGTGCGGTTCGAAGACCGCGGGAAAGTGAAGGCACCCGACTGCCGGGTTTTACATGCTTTGTTGTATGGGACGCCAAGGTTGTCATGGCGTCAAATTGTGATGATAAACACTTGGTACACAAGGGAGTCATGCACACGGAAGATGATCCCTTATGTGCGGTTAATCAGCGCGATGATTTTACAACAAAACGCGTTGCCCCAGGAATCGCTATAGGTTTCTAAACCCATTGATCAGTTTAACCTTGCTTCAATGAATCGTCACTGGAAAATCACGGTTAAAGTCTTTGGTCATCATCATACTGTGGAGGATAATCAAGGAAACAGTTATAATTATACTGATCCACGCGAGGCCGAAGAGGGTGGTCATGATGAGGAGATGGTTGATGAGGAAGATGAGACTGAGCCTGCCGGTCCACGGGGACCAAGGCAGAGGTACAGGCGGCAACATCGGGAAATTTCTACCGATGTGGCAAATTTTGTGAATCAGTGACGGGGGCCATCGTACAAGGATTTTAACCGCGGTCAACAGGCGGTTTATGATAATGTGTCGGCGGGTATAGGAGAAGGAAGAGAGTATGAGGTGAGAAGGAAGGCATGGGAGGAGATGCGCGGGGCCCAGTTGCAGGCACAGTGGGACCTCCAAGCGGCCCATAGAGAGAGGATGGAGAAATATGGAGGAGCAGCAGATGCACCAAGCGCTCCAAAGATCACAAATGGAGCATTTGATACAAATGCAGGAGGAAGAGAAGGCCCGAAGACGGGCGTGGGAAGAAAATGAAGAGAGACAACGAAACGAGCAAAATACATTGGAAGGCCGCCGATGGAGTGCCTTATACGTCTCTACTGAAACGATTATTAATAACGCCAAAGTCCTCCATGATCAGGAGCAACACCGGAGAGATTGGGAAGCCAGCCTCCCCTATGCAGAACACGCGGGGTGGACCAACCACGCCAACCTCCCTGTTCCCCGAGGTCCCTCCGATCCATCACCTCTTTGGCCCGAGACAGTAGGGTCTAGTTTCATCCCGCTACCATACCAGCCGCCAGCACAAGGAGAGTCGGGTCCCCTCGATAACTACCAGGAGATGTTCGAGGCTCTCACTGGTTACTCATACTTCCCGAACCCGCCAATCGACCCGAATGAGAGATACCAACGGTGACGGCGAGGTATGTATTTTGTTGTTGTTGTATATTTTTGTTTTCTTTATTTTTATTTTGTTAGTATTTCTTTTTCCTAGTTAAATGAACGTTGTGGGTGTGTTCCCTATATAACGCTCATGAGACCTACTCGTCCTCCCAAGCTATTGGGGGGTTTAAAAGGGCTTGTTGCATAAGCTAAATGCAACTGTGATTCCTACGAAAGTGAGTTAGGATTGTTGTTATTGTAAATTTATTTTCCACATAAATCAAGGAAAATTAACGCATGATTTGGTAACACTTTCATAAAATGGTAGAACTAAGTAGCTAACAAATTTCAATGGTTGTGAGAAGCATGCTTCTACACAAGGGTTATGATTTGTAGGTACATCATGTTCGAGGGACGACCGTTTTTGTGAAGAGAAGAAGAAGAAATGAGTATTTAGCGAGAAAAATCAGGTGCATGCGTTTCCTTTTACCTTGATTCCTAGTTAGTAATAAGTGGATTGTAATTGTAGTTTTAGTTTTCGGGGTGGAATTTTTGGGAATTAGCCGTGTCACATCCCTTGTGTGTTTTAAAACTCTAGTTCTTACACATTGAGGACAATGTTTACCTCAAGTGTAAGGATGGGGAAGTAGTAAAAGTTTTTCGATTTTGACTCGTTCATTTAAACACTACACATTGAGGACAATGTTGACCTCAAGTGTGGAGATGGGGGAAAATTTCAAAAAATTTTTAAAAATGTCTTGTTTCGAAAGTTTTCTTAAAGCACAAGTAACTAAGTCAACGAGGGATGGCACAACCCATGTGGTCTTTTGTCATGGTCAAGTTCAAATTAATAGCATGACGGGTATTTAGCGAGTGGTTATTTGGGAATAATCCGCCTAAGAAACTAGCATATTATGCATGTCACATACCATACCCTTTATATATGTGAGGTTTTGAGCCACTTTTACATCATAAGAATTACATATGTATGTTTCTTTGTTTGAGTGGACCATTAGTCATGTATTGTAGAACTTGCAACTTTTGATACATTTGAGACCATAGACCGAATACAAGCACAAGAATGATGAAGGCATTAGGTAAACCTTTTCCTTTTACACCATTTATATATCCTTAACCAAAAATTTATCCCTTAGTAGCCAATTTTGAGCCTAATCCTTTCGTTTGACCACCCTTTAGCCCATAACCTTAAACCTTTTTCTTTTAAACCCGTGTGATGGAAATTCGATTATAGGAGTCAAGTTTGTATAGTTGTGAATTGTTTGTTTGCATAAAAAAAAGAGAGAAAAATCAGAAAATGTTACAAAAAAGAATAGAAAATTATTGAGAAAAGAACAAAAATATGTGTTTTTAGTTTGAAGAATAAAAGACGAAAAATTGTTGCCTTCTAGTTTGATGTTGGTAGTTAGTCGTGCTTAGAAAAGTTGTTTTGTAATAAAAATTGAATTTTCATCACCTTAGCCACTTTCAAATATCCTATTTTCCTACCCTTAGCCTAGCCCCGTTACAACCCTTACAAAGACCTTTTGACTTGTGCTTAGTATTCGTGATCGGTGGTGGAGAATGATTGAATTGCAAGCTTATGCGGGTACGTGTTCTAATCGGTTTGAGTGATTATTTCAAAAGTGCTAATGCATCAACTATTAGCCAAATTTAAACCGAGTGGAGAGAACATTGTGAGGGATGTGCATGATTTATTGGTTTCACGGGCGGGTTAATCTTGGATAACCATTTTTACATAATTAATCAATTATTGCTAAATATGTTGGAAATTGTAAAGAGTTTGAACTTGGGTTTGACAATTGACCTTAACCTTTGTCTCGGGAATGGGGAGTGTATTCTTTGTTCGACCCACGTGAAAGTGAAAGACAGATTTGCTTGAGGGCAAACAAAAGACAAGTGTGGGGATGTGATACGTGGTCGAAAACTGGTGTTCGTAATCGTGTAACTTGATGTTTTTACATAAGTTTTAATTCCAAATAGCCTACTTTTAATTAAAAATGTGTTTTGCAGGTTTAATGAAGTTAAAGGTGCTTTTTGGGAGCTTTACTGACCACCGGGACGCGAAACGGGTCAACCGGACTCAAGAAATGGAGAAAACAGAAAAATGGGCTTGTGGGCACCGTCGCCGATGCCCATATGGGCAGTCGCCGACACCGTTTACAAAATTCCGTCGCTGGTTTTGTCCGTAGACAGCAATATAGGTCGTCGGCCACAATTGAATTAACATGAGGCGTCGTCAATGGGGCTTCAGGCCGTCGGCGACGGCCTCCCAATATGCTGACGCGTGCTTTTTGTTTCTTTGAGTGTTGGAACGATCAAAAGACATCTTGGTCA
This sequence comes from Helianthus tuberosus, assembly GCA_030545235.1. Lineage (NCBI taxonomy): Eukaryota > Viridiplantae > Streptophyta > Magnoliopsida > Asterales > Asteraceae > Helianthus > Helianthus tuberosus. Next base: position 17,467 of record JARYGA010005106.1, read on the forward strand.
TTAATTTTCGGTGGTTACACACTATTGGGAGTTTGAATTGAGTTCTTGGAGCCTAGGATCACTACCACTTCATCCCCAATCCATCTCTTACACCGAATCATCAACCGAATCATCATCATCTACCTCCTAACCCTAACCAATTCTTCAACCCATTCCACTATCCATTCGATTCCACCATTACCAAACCCTAATCACCATTCCATCCTTCTCCACACTTCAAGATGATCAAGATCAAGCTTCCAACATCCGGTGATCAAGTCCTTTCGATCATGCGCAACTAATTTCTTGGAGGTTTCACCCCGATGTAGACTTATGTAAGATTTAGGGTTTACTATGTGTTGATGTTTGGTTTGTGACAACTTGAATTGCATTTGAATCTTTAGAAAATTGTCCTACGTTTGTATTAAATTTGACTTTGTGATATGAATACACGTATTTATGCCTTGTCTTTTGATAAGATTGGCTAGTCCAAGGTAACGAAGTGCGTCGTGGTCTGTTGTCGATGACGTTGTGTAACACCCCGAAAATATAAAACCTTAAATTGGAATGAGTAAGGTATAAATAAACAAGAATTTACTAACTAGGAATTTTAACCTAATTAGTTATAAGTCTAGAAATAACCTAAAGTAAGGTTAAAAGTAACTAAAACCAATATTTATCAAAGTGGAGGGGTTTAAGTTGTTGAAATTGAAACTTTAATTCTAATAAACAAATAAAACATAAACTTAACACCCCACTTTGAAGCCCTGGTCGACCAGAACATCAGGGGGCGACACCCACCTTCAACAAAACCTAGAATTCTACTAAAATCCTCAAATTGAAGGAGCAAATCTGGTCCAAACGAAAATCTGAGCTTAGAATCGTGATCCTCATCGCAAGAGGATTACAAGGTATGTAAAATTTAGTAAAAACTCTTAACTTGAAATTCTCATGAAAATTTGAAAAATCTGAATTAAGGTTGCATGTATATGTTATGATGATTGAAGAACAACTATAGTGTTTAAGAACAAATCCTAGACCAATAGAAGTTGAAATCATAGGAAATTTTGGTGAATCTATGAACACCATTATATGTGATTAATGGGTTATGAGTAAATTGATGAATACTAGGATATTGTGTAACACCTCGAAAATTCACGTCCTATAATGTGTTGACACGTGTCATAAAGTTTGAACGTGTGAACGAATGTTATAAAAGGACTAAAGTTGACAAACATGGAAAGTATGTGAATATACGTGTTCTAAGTGTCAACTGTGAATAAATATAATGTATATTAACCCTACACGATGCTCATACCTTCAAACGAATAAATCATGGATCATACGGAGCTAAAAGTGAGAGATTTCAAACTACAGGGACCAAATGTGTCAACATGTTTAAATTATACCTCTGAGTGACCTTTTGACAAACCCGAAGCTTTGTAAATAATGATTATGCTCATGAGAATGCACCATGAAAATTTCATAAAGTTTCGTTATCGTATGAGAAAGATATGATCAAATTCGTGTGCGAAGTGTTAAAGCGTAAACGTTGGAAGTTAGGACTTTTCGGGTAACAATTAAGTTAACCGGGGACCTAACAAAGTGGGTATATGTTTTAAAGCCCTTATAGGTCAATTGTGAGGGTTCATAATGCAATAAACAAGTGCCTATTCGAAATTTGAAGAGCCAAGGACCAATGCGCAAAAATCACAAAATAAAGATATGCTGCAGGTAGGCCTCGCGCCACGCGAGGAGCCCCTCGCGCCACGCGAGGGGGTGCCAGCTCCTGAATTCGTTGTTTTGGCTGCCTTTTGCAATCTGTTCGATTTTTGTCCGAGTTTCCTCATTTTTCTTGGCCCCTAGGCACCCCCTAAATACTAGGAACAAGTGTCAATCAGTTGTGGTGAGTACTAGACCTTGTTGTCAACATTTTGTGGTGTTTAATTCACTATAAAAGGCCTTGAAATGCAAACAAGCTCCTCACACCTTCATTTGCATAATTTGATCATTCCTGGAGCTCTCAAGCAGGTCCATTTGATCTTATCTCGTGCATAGGACTCTTGTAAGTGTTCTAATCCTCCTTTAGTTAAGTTTAGCTTGTTTAATTAGCTAAAAGTCAAACCGTCGTAATTACGGTTTGACTTCGAGATTAGTCATTAATGGCTCAGTCATATCTCGAATTAAAAGTAGTTATGAGTTGGTATTTATGTGGGTAATAAAACCCCAAAAGGGTTTCCCCCGATCACCACTCTAACTAGTTCAAATGTCGGGTCAAGCATGTACTTAAAAAGTCAACAGGATGCTTAAAATGTCATTTATGCATAATTAGCTATCTAGAACATATATAACCTGTTTTATCATTGTTATAACTTAGTAATTAGTGTAAGAACATGTCCAAGCATGTTCAACCCGACTATTTCCTGTTTAGACCCGGTTCGGAACCGAAAGTCACATAGTTTGACTTTCACTTTGACTTTCAGTTCTGACCCGTTTAGGCATGTTTTAGAAATTCCTCAGAGCTTAAATTGGATTAGGATGCATGTTAGAACAACCCTCTATAATTATACACCTTGGTTCATTAGTTATCCAATTAATATGCATGTTTCCGTTAATTACTCATATGTTGACCATTATGCCCTTATTACCTTAAAACGTGATTTATGAAAATGTAAAAGTGTAGGAACCTTAAATACTGATATGTAAACTTGTATGCAAAGTTTGACATCAGTTTGACTTGTAGATTAAGAGTTATGCTCATTATCGCAAAACTAATGCTTTATGTTAAGAAAATGGCATAATTAGTGTATAGCCTAGTCAAACATACTTTTTGATATCAAATCTTTTACCCACTGATGTAATATATTATTTTGGGATTTTTAAAGATTTTTAATTAATTTTAGGCTGAGCATAACTCATAGTCGTAGGCTTAATCCGGTAATTGTCGGTTTTGCCCTAACGGGCCATAAAATGAGTTTTACATATCTAAACGACTCCAAACCTTTTGCTACTGATTAGTTATGATAAATAAATTATTTTAGACCTTCTGGAATACTAAAAAATATCAGCTTTAGGTATTGAACCCGTAAACGGCTCCTAATCGCCTTATTTAGCGTTTTAGCGCATAATATGTTTTAAAATCATATTGAACATACACGGGTTGATACCTACTGATATATAAGGAAAATTAGGATATTTTAACAGTAAGAAAAGGTTGATTAACTCAGACTTTGTTTTTGAGCTTTTTGGCTTATGTGAAATTACCAAAATACCCCTACGGGGCATAGTTTGGTTAAAAATGATAAATTTCACACATATGCTTTAGCCTACTGTTATAACTCATCAAATTGAGTATGCTTATTGTTTACATCAGACCTGTAACTCAGTTAAACATCTAAACTCTTTTACAACCTTTAAAATGACCAAACTACCCCTACGGGGCATAGTTTGTGTTTAAGTTCGATTCGGGCATAATGAAAGACATCCTACTGATGTTACAACATATTTGAAGCATATTAACCTAGGAAACCTGTATATGGCTCTTACGGATACCCGTTACGCTTATTCGCGTTCGGTTCGATTTATGTAACAAGTTTACATAAATTAGCCGAAACGGGTCAAACCTTAACGGTTTTATCTCAAAATCCAGAATGTGTTTAGTTTACCCATATTATACAAGTCTCCAGACTTGTCGGGTCTAAATCACATTCTATTCCGATCTTCGCTTAATCATGCGTTTGATCCGCAAAAACTTCCTTAAAACTAACCGGTCTAAGTTACGACTTAAACAAGACCCGTTAGGAATCTAATAGGCTAATAAAACCTTCGTTCCAGATTGAGAGCCCCAGTAGAAGTACTTATGCTTGCTGATTAGAATATACGGCTGAGCATAAATTGTATTGCTAGCTCAGGTAAATACTTTTAACTTATTTTCCCTTATACGGGCTTGGGATACGGTATTATAAAAATACCGCTTGGTCGGGTGTAGAAACCTTTTAATCGGAGATGATTAAATTGCATAATCCCGTTTTAATCTGTATTGATTGATAACAAATAACATTGGGGGTTAATGACCGTGTCCTGGATATCCTTGGCTCATTTTAAAAAGTGAATGGCCACGACGTAAGCACAAGGTGTAGGCAAAACACCTCCTGTTGCATATGTATAACGTATACTCACTCGTAAGGGTATCTTCTTGTGAGATTATATTTGTGGTGTGTCGATTAATCTTGTCCGGCTTGTATTGTATAATCACCGGCCCTAAATGTTGGACAACCATGTAAATCGGATACAAGATTTTTATTAATAAAATTGTCCCAAGTATAAAAGATTAATTTTGCCTCTGTGCATTTTAATCAATGTGTCAAGATATTTTGTGCCGTTTGCACTCGAATCACTTTTCAAACTCTTTTTCCAAAATGAGTCAGTTAATTGTATTTACCAGTGTAAACTGACGTATTTTCCAAAAGGTTAAGTGACAGGTACTATGCGTAATTGGCTGGGAGCTCAGGGCGTCACTAGGGAATCTTGCAAGTTCTAGATGCCTAAAGTCTGTTGAACAGTTTTCTTTTATTGATCCGCCTGTGGATCCTTTACCTTCCGTTGTAATACTTTGACATTACTTATATTCGGAATGTAATATATTTATCTTTTGCTTCCGCTGTGCATTATTATATTGTGTTGTTTGACCATGATGTTGCCAACCACGTCACGATACTCCCCCACCGGGCCCACCGGTGACACATGGAAAATCGGGGTGTGACAGGTTGGTATCAGAGCCAACATTGAGTGAATTAAACACTAGCTTTTTGTGTTTAATCTCAATGACACAATTGCACATTCCTAAATTTTCTGAGTCTAGACTTAACATAGGAATATTCTCAATCCTAATCTGGAAATTTTTGCTTCCAAATTTTATATATATTGGATACGTCGCCAAGCGAAGAAGCTGTATTAGGAATTCTCCACAGTCTGGAGCCCTGAAATGCTGAGCTTCGTAGCGCGGCCGGAATGAAACGAGCAGCCAAGGAGAAAGCATTCAGACATAAAATGAAGAGGAAACTCCTTTTGCTACAGATCGTTTCTTTGATAGTCCTTATAAGGACATATTTATCTTTCAGTCCCTTTAAGGACACATTATCCCTTCCAAGACCCGCTTAGGGCAACTCTGTACTTCTATTTTCATATAATGGACTGATTAAATTAAGTTTTCATTCTACACATGAAATATGAAATGAATGGAAAATAACATCCCTTAGAAGGGAAGTGCCTACGGGCTATAATTAACGTCCTCTGAGACTAAAGACGGTGGTAGCCTACAGCTCTCTGTCAAGAAAAGGTAATGAACTTTGATTCACACCTAAATGCCTCGATCCCAGACGATCATGGCTTATAAATTAAACTTGTCCACGTGACTAAGCCTTTTGTGCTATTACTAAATGCCTCGATCCCAGGCGATCATGGCTTATAAATTAAACTTGTCCACGTGACTAGGCCTGTTGTGCCATTACAAATTCATAAATTGCCCTGATTCTCTGAAATCTTGGCTTATAAATTAAACTTGTCTACGCGACTAGGCCATTTGTGCTATTATTAAATTATAAATTAGGATTTATGATAAAAATCCTGAATAAAATAAATATCCTTACTTTCCTGCCAGTATGCATTTTAAAGATAATCTTAAAGGTGAAACCTAGCCTACGCGGCCAAGATGGTGAAACCTACTCAAGAGATTCAAATCCTTGTTAACACCTAAGAACGTGTTAGCACTCTTGACAAATGTGACTCGAGAAAATCACAACAGTCATCCTATTATTAGATTCTTCCAATTTTCTTATCTAGCCTAGTGATTTAGAAATCATGGCTTGTGTCATCCTCTAAGATGATCACATTATAAACATCCAGTAGTGATGAAGTGCCTATGGGCTAAATTTGTTGTCCGATAAGACAACGACAGTGGTGGTCTGTGACCTCCTGTCTAAAAGTATTGGACCAGGTCCAAGCTTAATAGTCGGTAGGATCCATATGATCTCGACTAATAGCATCTGAGAAAATGATCATATTATAACCGTCCCTCAGAAGGGAAATGCCCACGGGCTATATCTATTGTCCTAAAAGACAAAAGACAGTGAAGTCTACAACCCCCTGTCAAAAGAAGGTAATGAACTTGATTCAGACCCTAATGCCTCGATTCTCTGAAATCATGGCTTATAAAATTTAGAACTGTCCTTGTGACTAGGCCTTATGCGCCACTTTAATATCCTTAATGTTTTATAACTAGGATAAATTGTAATGGAAAATACTAATTTAATATAACTAACAAGTTAACCAATATGGTTTATATTACCATGGTTGATAAATCGTCAAAGATGATGATTCCATATTAATCTCTGAATAAATCATTGTTAATATTTATGTAGCAATCAAGCTACATGGCTGGATTAGATGAAGTTAACAGTCACTTGAAGGAGAGCAATGATACTACCAGAATTAATGTAACTGGAGCAGAACTACAGGCAATAATAGATTATGCTGTTGCTCGAGCACTTGATCGGCAGTATGATGAGTCAAATGATACCCACTCTAAGACTCTATCTGCGGCTAGTTGTAAGCCCCCTCTTAAAACACATGAGTCAAGGGAGGACGGTGTTCATGACTTGTCAAATCAAAGGAGTATTCCGTCTAGACAAGTTGTGTTTCATCAAGAGGCACCAGTTAAGACCTGTTCATATAAGTATTTTGTCTCCTGCAAACCCAGAGACTTTATAGGAGAAAAAGGAGCCATCGATTGCATGACATGGCTCGATGAGATGGACGCTGTTGTTGACGTCAGCGGTTGTGCGGAGCAAGAGGTTGTGAAATTTGTTTCACAATCATTCAAAGGAGAAGCGTTGGCATGGTGGAGATCATTGCTCCAAGCCACGGGAAAGGTTCTACTCTACAACTTATCTTGGGAGCAATTCGTTGCATTAGTCAAGGAAAACTATTGCCCCCAGCACGAGGTAGAAAAGATAGAATCAGACTTCTTGACTCTGGTCATGGAGAATTTGGATTGTCAGGCATATGTGACAAGTTTCAACACTATGTCCCGCCTGGTTCCTTATTTAGTCACCCCTGAACCTAAACGCATAGCGCGTTTCATTGGAGGCCTAGCACCAGAGATAAAAGGGAATGTTAAAGCATCTAGGCCAACCACATATAGGTCCGCGGTGGACTTATCCTTATCTCTCACCTTGGACGCAATCAGAATTAAGTCTGTTAAGGCTTCTGGCGAGAGAAGAAGTGAAAGAGAGGAGGAAAACTCTCATCAAACTAACAAGAAGAAGAAGGGAAGCTCGGAGCGCGGGAAGGATTCCGAGGTTAGGAAGAACTCGAGGCAGCCTGATAACAGACCCAAATGCAGTAACTGCAAAAAGCAACATTATGGAAAATGTACAATAGACCCACGTGCTAAATTGTGTGGAATTTGCAAGACCAAGGGTCACAAAACCTTAGATTGTAAAGGGATGAAGAACGCCACATGTCACAATTGTAACGGGGAAGGGCACATCAAAACCAACTGTCCAAAGCTTATAAAGAAGCCTGGAGAGACCAGGAAAACAAACGCATAAGTCTTCCGGATGAACGCCAGGAGATGGTGCAGAAGGATAACTATATAGCAGGTACTTTTCCTTATCAAGCAGTTTATGCAGAAATTTATCTGATGCTGACACATGTGATACAATAATGAACGATCACTGTTGGGAACTGTTGTCTCCGTCTAATTAGGACTTCGGTCATTTTGTACGAAGTAGAAATTGGCCGATGATACTTTAGAAAATGATCCAACAAACCTTAGATGAATATATTATATCTAATAGGAATCACTCCTTTCTGATATTCCTACGACAAGCTTTCAAGCTACCTAAATTCTTAAATGTAATAAAGACAGATGTGACGTTTTGATCCTCTGTCAGAAAAGTGATGGACTAGGTCCAAAATCTTTAATGCCATTGATGGTCTTTTGCGACCTAGGCTAAGTAATATTAAAAATATTTTAAATAATGTTCATTAAGAATGTTGGTGCTTTAATAGCCTGTATAGGTTATTGACACCATGGCTAGTATATATTAAGGCCATCAGAATGAAAAATAGCAGTTGTAGAATTTCAACTAAGAAATTGTTTTATTGGTGTTAGGAACCAATAGAAAGAAATGGCAAACTCGGATAAGACAACAGTCGATCGCGCCATTGATGGCACGACGCATGCTAATGATGCTGAAATTGTGAACCTTAGAATTTCCAAAGATATTCTTCAAACTATGATAGATGCAGCTGTTGGAAAAGCTGTGAAGAAGGCTGTGAAAAAGTTCAAGGAGCCCCATGCTGCTCGGTCCAAATTTTATCTAGGACCACACTTCCTTACTCTTAAGGAGGATCCCGTTCATGCCTCTGATGCAAAGGATGAACTAAAAAGGAAAAGGGAGGTAGATAACTCCCAGAGTTCTAAGAAAAAGAATAAACAAAAGTCCAATCAGAAACCTGTATGCAAGATTTGCAAAAAGCGCCACTACGGGAAATGCAGATTTGAGTCTCAGCCTCTACCGTGTGGAATTTGCAAATCTAGGGAACATAAAACCCTGGATTGCAAGAAGTTGAAAGATGCAACCTGTTATGGTTGCAACGAGAAGGGGCATATCAAGACCAACTGCCCTAGGAACAAGAAGAAGCCCGAGTAGGCCAAGGGAACAAACACACGAGTTGTCAGGATGAACACCCAAGAGATGGGGCAGAATAATAATAATATAATATGTACCTTTCCTTATCAAGCAGTTTATGTAGAAACTTATTTGATACTGGCACATATAAATATATAATGAATGATAAAGGTTGAGAACTATTGTCTCCACCTGATTAAGACTCCGGTCATTTAATGCACGGTAGAAAGTGACCGATGTTACGTTAGAAAATGCTCCAACAAATCCTATATTGATATTTAATATCTATCACTCTTTTCTAATACCTTATAGCAAACTTTTGGTTGCATACATAAGGACTCAATATAGTGATAAAAATCGATTGGTTGCCTTAAAAATCAAGCCCATATTGTGGGTGATAAGAAGCAATTAATTATCAAGACTCCTTATGAGACAACCCTCATAATTACATATGTCCGTGCGATTAATAAATATTAAAAAAAAATGGTGGAAATGGCCGTCCCCGGAATCGAACCCGGGTCTAGGCCGCACCCTTTCGCGCGCCTAGCCAACTGAGCTAGGTGCCTAGTTTGTGAAACTTCCATTATTGATTTAATATAAGCACTTGTACAATAAACTTCCTTATCATGTATCAATGATAATTCCTGCTAAGTGCCCTGTTTTTAATACAGGCAATAATAAATCTTCATGAACCATAAACTTAGCAAAAAAAAATTTCATCCACAAGGTATAAATTACCAAGGAAACCTTAGTAACCGATCCTTCTCGTATCGGCAAGGAATCCTTCCGAAAATCTAAGAGCACTCTTTCTTTGCGTAGATTATGACAACATATGTTATTTTAATTATTTTTTTTTTTCTCATTGTTTTCTATCGCCTGCGAATGCCAAACTATGTTTGATAAAGTGTCATATGAGGATTGGCATATCCTAGTGTGTCCCATAGATTATTTCCATGTCTGATCAGCATGGAGGTTTAATACATGGAACCCTAAGATATCCCAATGATCAGATTGTACTAGAGTCGACTAGTAGTATTCAAAGAAGATATCTTAAAAATGGAATTTTTTTCAAGTAAATGTTCCCGATTAAGGAATTCGAGGACTTATAACATAAAGGTGTCACTCATTTGACACGAACAATGATGGATGAACTGGAGCCTGAGATATGGAAAATCTCTGTAGCCTCCTTGTATCTTAATTATCTTCACAAAGGTTGTCCCTGCTTACCTCCTGGAAGGCAGGAAGAATTAAGATTTGTAGCCCGCAGTGGGCTGGAGTATGGTGAAAACTCCATATTGATTATGGAATAAACGAAACCTTGATTAAGTAGGTTTTAAGACATAGGCTAATATAGCCAGACTCAATATTCCGAGAGTGATATTGTTAGATAAGAAAGACGGTTCATTTTGCTTATGCATACATTACCGCAATCCTAATTAGGCAACGATTAAGAATTTGCCATCAGCTAACCAAGATCGTCGAATTGTTCGACTAACGACAAGGATTAGCTATTCCTTAATATTAGTTAAGTAATGGTTGGAATAACCACCTCACCTTAAGATATGCTTCTCTATAATATTTGATATATAAGTATCAAGGCTACTCCCTTGAAGACCTTGTATAGATAGAATGCTAAACGTTCATTGATAGGACAATAGTTTGGTAAGTCCAAACATTAAGATCTGAAAGTTGCATTATAGACAATCAATAAGATCACGCAAATTCATAATCATCAGTAAGATGCCAGTATTCGCAGAAAAAAAAAAAAAATTTTAGGATTATGAAATAGCAAACCTCCTAAATTCTTGTTAAAGAATAAGGTTCAACAATAGATATCACCCTGGAAAGGAGTGATGCGATGTGGTAAGAAAGGCAAACTAAGCCCGAGATACATAGGACCCTTCGAGGTTATCGAACGTGTAGGTTCAGTTGCCTATAAGTTAAACTTACCGGATAAGCTCAGTGGAATTCACAATGTGTTCCACATCTGCAATCTGAAGAAATGCTTCGCTGACGAATCACTGGTTATACCGCATACGGATGTGCATATAGATGAGAGCTTAAAGTTTGTGGAAAAACCTTTGTCGATTAAAGATCGACAGGTAAAGAAGCTTCGAAGGAAGCGCGTACCTATTGTAAAGGTCAAATGGGATGCCCATAGAGGTCCCGAATTCACATGGGAGGTTGAATCCACGATGAAAGAAAAGTACCCTTACTTATCTCAGTAAATCTCGGGTCGAGATTTATTTTAAGGGGGTGAGGATGTAACACCTCGAAAATTCACGTCCTATAATGTGTTGACACGTGTCATAAAGTTTGAACGTGTGAACGAATGTTATAAAAGGACTAAAGTTGACAAACATGGAAAGTATGTGAATATACGTGTTCTAAGTGTCAACTGTGAATAAATATAATGTATATTAACCCTACACGATGCTCATACCTTCAAACGAATAAATCATGGATCATACGGAGCTAAAAGTGAGAGATTTCAAACTACAGGGACCAAATGTGTCAACATGTTTAAATTATACCTCTGAGTGACCTTTTGACAAACCCGAAGCTTTGTAAATAATGATTATGCTCATGAGAATGCACCATGAAAATTTCATAAAGTTTCGTTATCGTATGAGAAAGATATGATCAAATTCGTGTGCGAAGTGTTAAAGCGTAAACGTTGGAAGTTAGGACTTTTCGGGTAACAATTAAGTTAACCGGGGACCTAACAAAGTGGGTATATGTTTTAAAGCCCTTATAGGTCAATTGTGAGGGTTCATAATGCAATAAACAAGTGCCTATTCGAAATTTGAAGAGCCAAGGACCAATGCGCAAAAATCACAAAATAAAGATATGCTGCAGGTAGGCCTCGCGCCACGCGAGGAGCCCCTCGCGCCACGCGAGGGGGTGCCAGCTCCTGAATTCGTTGTTTTGGCTGCCTTTTGCAATCTGTTCGATTTTTGTCCGAGTTTCCTCATTTTTCTTGGCCCCTAGGCACCCCCTAAATACTAGGAACAAGTGTCAATCAGTTGTGGTGAGTACTAGACCTTGTTGTCAACATTTTGTGGTGTTTAATTCACTATAAAAGGCCTTGAAATGCAAACAAGCTCCTCACACCTTCATTTGCATAATTTGATCATTCCTGGAGCTCTCAAGCAGGTCCATTTGATCTTATCTCGTGCATAGGACTCTTGTAAGTGTTCTAATCCTCCTTTAGTTAAGTTTAGCTAGTTTAATTAGCTAAAAGTCAAACCGTCGTAATTACGGTTTGACTTCGAGATTAGTCATTAATGGCTCAGTCATATCTCGAATTAAAAGTAGTTATGAGTTGGTATTTATGTGGGTAATAAAACCCCAAAAGGGTTTCCCCCGATCACCACTCTAACTAGTTCAAATGTCGGGTCAAGCATGTACTTAAAAAGTCAACAGGATGCTTAAAATGTCATTTATGCATAATTAGCTATCTAGAACATATATAACCTGTTTTATCATTGTTATAACTTAGTAATTAGTGTAAGAACATGTCCAAGCATGTTCAACCCGACTATTTCCTGTTTAGACCCGGTTCGGAACCGAAAGTCACATAGTTTGACTTTCACTTTGACTTTCAGTTCTGACCCGTTTAGGCATGTTTTAGAAATGCCTGAGAGCTTAAATTGGATTAGGATGCATGTTAGAACAACTATAATTATACACCTTGGTTCATTAGTTATCCAATTAATATGCATGTTTCCGTTAATTACTCATATGTTGACCATTATGCCCTTATTACCTTAAAACGTGATTTATGAAAATGTAAAAAGTGTAGGAACCTTAATATACTGATATGTAAAACTTGTATGCAAAGTTTGGACATCAGTTTGACTTGTAGATTAAGAGTTATGCTCATTATCGCAAAACTAATGCTTTATGTTAAGAAAATGGCATTAATTAGTGTATAGCCTAGTCAAACATACTTTTTTGATATCAAATCTTTTACCCACTGATGTAATATATTATTTTGGGATTTTTAAAGATTTTTAATTAATTTTAGGGCTGAGCATAACTCATAGTCGTAGGCTTAATCCGGTAAATTGTCGGTTTTGCCCTAACGGGCCATAAAATGAGTTTTACATATCTAAACGACTCCAAACCTTTTGCTACTGATTAGTTATGATAAATAAATTATTTTAGACCTTCTGGAATACTAAAAAATATCAGCTTTAGGTATTGAACCCGTAAACGGCTTCCTAATCGCCTTATTTAGCGTTTTAGCGCATAGTATGTTTTAAAATCATATTGAACATACACGGGTTGATACCTACTGATATATAAGGAAAATTAGGATATTTTAACAGTAAGAAAAAGGTTGATTAACTCAGACTTTGTTTTTGAGCTTTTTGGCTTATGTGAAATTACCAAAATACCCCTACGGGGCATAGTTTGGTTAAAAATGATAAATTTCACACATATGCTTTAGCCTACTGTTATAACTCATCAAATTGAGTATGCTTATTGTTTACATCAGACCTGTAAACTCAGTTAAACATCTAAACTCTTTTACAACCTTTAAAATGACCCAAAACTACCCCTACGGGGCATAGTTTGTGTTTAAGTTCGATTCGGGCATAATGAAAGACATCCTACTGATGTTACAAACATATTTGAAGCATATTAACCTAGGAAACCTGTATATGGCTCTTACGGATACCCGTTACGCCTTATTCGCGTTCGGTTCGATTTATGTAACAAGTTTACATAAATTAGCCGAAACGGGTCAAACCTTAACGGTTTTTATCTCAAAATCCAGAATGTGTTTAGTTTACCCATATTATACAAGTCTCCAGACTTGTCGGGTCTAAATCACATTCTATTCCGATCTTCGCTTAATCATGCGTTTGATCCGCAAAAACTTCCTTAAAACTAACCGGTCTAAGTTACGACTTAAACAAGACCCGTTAGGAATCTAATAGGCTAATAAAACCTTCGTTCCAGATTGAGAGCCCCAGTAGAAGTACTTATGCTTGCTGATTAGAATATACGGCTGAGCATAAATTGTATTGCTAGCTCAGGTAAATACTTTTAACTTATTTTCCCTTATACGGGCTTGGGATACGGTATTATAAAAATACCGCTTGGTCGGGTGTAGAAACCTTTTAATCGGAGATGATTAAATTGCATAATCCCGTTTTAATCTGTATTGATTGATAACAAATAACATTGGGGGTTAATGACCGTGTCCTGGATATCCTTGGCTCATTTTAAAAAGTGAATGGCCACGACGTAAGCACAAGGTGTAGGCAAAAAACCTCCTGTTGCATATGTATAACGTATACTCACTCGTAAGGGTATCTTCTTGTGAGATTATATTTGTGGTGTGTCGATTAATCTTGTCCGGCTTGTATTGTATAATCACCGGCCCTAAATGTTGGACAACCATGTAAATCGGATACAAGATTTTTATTAATAAAATTGTCCCAAGTATAAAAGATTAATTTTGCCTCTGTGCATTTTAATCAATGTGTCAAGATATTTTGTGCCGTTTGCACTCGAATCACTTTTCAAACTCTTTTTCCAAAATGAGTCAGTTAATTGTATTTACCAGTGTAAACTGACGTATTTTCCAAAAGGTTAAGTGACAGGTACTATGCGTAATTGGCTGGGAGCTCAGGGCGTCACTAGGGAATCTTGCAAGTTCTAGATGCCTAAAGTCTGTTGAACAGTTTTCTTTTATTGATCCGCCTGTGGATCCTTTACCTTCCGTTGTAATACTTTGACATTACTTATATTCGGAATGTAATATATTTATCTTTTGCTTCCGCTGTGCATTATTATATTGTGTTGTTTGACCATGATGTTGCCAACCACGTCACGATACTCCCCCACCGGGCCCACCGGTGACACGTGGAAAATCGGGGTGTGACAGGTTGGTATCAGAGCCAACATTGAGTGAATTAAACACTAGCTTTTTGTGTTTAATCTCAATGACACAATTGCACATTCCTAAATTTTCTGAGTCTAGACTTAACATAGGAATATTCTCAATCCTAATCTGGAAATTTTTGCTTCCAAATTTTATATATATTGGATACGTCGCCAAGCGAAGAAGCTGTATTAGGAATTCTCCACAGTCTGGAGCCCTGAAATGCTGAGCTTCGTAGCGCGGCCGGAATGAAACGAGCAGCCAAGGAGAAAGCATTCAGACATAAAATGAAGAGGAAACTCCTTTTGCTACAGATCGTTTCTTTGATAGTCCTTATAAGGACATATTTATCTTTCAGTCCCTTTAAGGACACATTATCCCTTCCAAGACCCGCTTAGGGCAACTCTGTACTTCTATTTTCATATAATGGACTGATTAAATTAAGTTTTCATTCTACACATGAAATATGAAATGAATGGAAAATAACATCCCTTAGAAGGGAAGTGCCTACGGGCTATAATTAACGTCCTCTGAGACTAAAGACGGTGGTAGCCTACAGCTCTCTGTCAAGAAAAGGTAATGAACTTTGATTCACACCTAAATGCCTCGATCCCAGACGATCATGGCTTATAAATTAAACTTGTCCACGTGACTAAGCCTTTTGTGCTATTACTAAATGCCTCGATCCCAGACGATCATGGCTTATAAATTAAACTTGTCCACGTGACTAGGCCTGTTGTGCCATTACAAATTCATAAATTGCCCTGATTCTCTGAAATCTTGGCTTATAAATTAAACTTGTCTACGCGACTAGGCCATTTGTGCTATTATTAAATTATAAATTAGGATTTATGATAAAAATCCTGAATAAAATAAATATCCTTACTTTCCTGCCAGTATGCATTTTAAAGATAATCTTAAAGGTGAAACCTAGCCTACGCGGCCAAGATGGTGAAACCTACTCAAGAGATTCAAATCCTTGTTAACACCTAAGAACGTGTTAGCACTCTTGACAAATGTGACTCGAGAAAATCACAACAGTCATCCTATTATTAGATTCTTCCAATTTTCTTATCTAGCCTAGTGATTTAGAAATCATGGCTTGTGTCATCCTCTAAGATGATCACATTATAAACATCCAGTAGTGATGAAGTGCCTATGGGCTAAATTTGTTGTCCGATAAGACAACGACAGTGGTGGTCTGTGACCTCCTGTCTAAAAGTATTGGACCAGGTCCAAGCTTAATAGTCGGTAGGATCCATATGATCTCGACTAATAGCATCTGAGAAAATGATCATATTATAACCGTCCCTCAGAAGGGAAATGCCCACGGGCTATATCTATTGTCCTAAAAGACAAAAGACAGTGAAGTCTACAACCCCCTGTCAAAAGAAGGTAATGAACTTGATTCAGACCCTAATGCCTCGATTCTCTGAAATCATGGCTTATAAAATTTAGAACTGTCCTTGTGACTAGGCCTTATGCGCCACTTTAATATCCTTAATGTTTTATAACTAGGATAAATTGTAATGGAAAATACTAATTTAATATAACTAACAAGTTAACCAATATGGTTTATATTACCATGGTTGATAAATCGTCAAAGATGATGATTCCATATTAATCTCTGAATAAATCATTGTTAATATTTATGTAGCAATCAAGCTACATGGCTGGATTAGATGAAGTTAACAGTCACTTGAAGGAGAGCAATGATACTACCAGAATTAATGTAACTGGAGCAGAACTACAGGCAATAATAGATTATGCTGTTGCTCGAGCACTTGATCGGCAGTATGATGAGTCAAATGATACCCACTCTAAGACTCTATCTGCGGCTAGTTGTAAGCCCCCTCTTAAAACACATGAGTCAAGGGAGGACGGTGTTCATGACTTGTCAAATCAAAGGAGTATTCCGTCTAGACAAGTTGTGTTTCATCAAGAGGCACCAGTTAAGACCTGTTCATATAAGTATTTTGTCTCCTGCAAACCCAGAGACTTTATAGGAGAAAAAGGAGCCATCGATTGCATGACATGGCTCGATGAGATGGACGCTGTTGTTGACGTCAGCGGTTGTGCGGAGCAAGAGGTTGTGAAATTTGTTTCACAATCATTCAAAGGAGAAGCGTTGGCATGGTGGAGATCATTGCTCCAAGCCACGGGAAAGGTTCTACTCTACAACTTATCTTGGGAGCAATTCGTTGCATTAGTCAAGGAAAACTATTGCCCCCAGCACGAGGTAGAAAAGATAGAATCAGACTTCTTGACTCTGGTCATGGAGAATTTGGATTGTCAGGCATATGTGACAAGTTTCAAC
Source organism: Helianthus tuberosus (assembly GCA_030545235.1). Taxonomy (NCBI): domain Eukaryota; kingdom Viridiplantae; phylum Streptophyta; class Magnoliopsida; order Asterales; family Asteraceae; genus Helianthus; species Helianthus tuberosus. Next base: position 34,358 of record JARYGA010005106.1, read on the forward strand.
ACTATGTCCCGCCTGGTTCCTTATTTAGTCACCCCTGAACCTAAACGCATAGCGCGTTTCATTGGAGGCCTAGCACCAGAGATAAAAGGGAATGTTAAAGCATCTAGGCCAACCACATATAGGTCCGCGGTGGACTTATCCTTATCTCTCACCTTGGACGCAATCAGAATTAAGTCTGTTAAGGCTTCTGGCGAGAGAAGAAGTGAAAGAGAGGAGGAAAACTCTCATCAAACTAACAAGAAGAAGAAGGGAAGCTCGGAGCGCGGGAAGGATTCCGAGGTTAGGAAGAACTCGAGGCAGCCTGATAACAGACCCAAATGCAGTAACTGCAAAAAGCAACATTATGGAAAATGTACAATAGACCCACGTGCTAAATTGTGTGGAATTTGCAAGACCAAGGGTCACAAAACCTTAGATTGTAAAGGGATGAAGAACGCCACATGTCACAATTGTAACGGGGAAGGGCACATCAAAACCAACTGTCCAAAGCTTATAAAGAAGCCTGGAGAGACCAGGAAAACAAACGCATAAGTCTTCCGGATGAACGCCAGGAGATGGTGCAGAAGGATAACTATATAGCAGGTACTTTTCCTTATCAAGCAGTTTATGCAGAAATTTATCTGATGCTGACACATGTGATACAATAATGAACGATCACTGTTGGGAACTGTTGTCTCCGTCTAATTAGGACTTCGGTCATTTTGTACGAAGTAGAAATTGGCCGATGATACTTTAGAAAATGATCCAACAAACCTTAGATGAATATATTATATCTAATAGGAATCACTCCTTTCTGATATTCCTACGGCAAGCTTTCAAGCTACCTAAATTCTTAAATGTAATAAAGACAGATGTGACGTTTTGATCCTCTGTCAGAAAAGTGATGGACTAGGTCCAAAATCTTTAATGTCATTGATGGTCTTTTGCGACCTAGGCTAAGTAATATTAAAAATATTTTAAATAATGTTCATTAAGAATGTTGGTGCTTTAATAGCCTGTATAGGTTATTGACACCATGGCTAGTATATATTAAGGCCATCAGAATGAAAAATAGCAGTTGTAGAATTTCAACTAAGAAATTGTTTTATTGGTGTTAGGAACCAATAGAAAGAAATGGCAAACTCGGATAAGACAACAGTCGATCGCGCCATTGATGGCACGACGCATGCTAATGATGCTGAAATTGTGAACCTTAGAATTTCCAAAGATATTCTTCAAACTATGATAGATGCAGCTGTTGGAAAAGCTGTGAAGAAGGCTGTGAAAAAGTTCAAGGAGCCCCATGCTGCTCGGTCCAAATTTTATCTAGGACCACACTTCCTTACTCTTAAGGAGGATCCCGTTCATGCCTCTGATGCAAAGGATGAACTAAAAAGGAAAAGGGAGGTAGATAACTCCCAGAGTTCTAAGAAAAAGAATAAACAAAAGTCCAATCAGAAACCTGTATGCAAGATTTGCAAAAAGCGCCACTACGGGAAATGCAGATTTGAGTCTCAGCCTCTACCGTGTGGAATTTGCAAATCTGGGGAACATAAAACCCTGGATTGCAAGAAGTTGAAAGATGCAACCTGTTATGGTTGCAACGAGAAGGGGCATATCAAGACCAACTGCCCTAGGAACAAGAAGAAGCCCGAGTAGGCCAAGGGAACAAACGCACGAGTTGTCAGGATGAACACCCAAGAGATGGGGCAGAATAATAATAATATAATATGTACCTTTCCTTATCAAGCAGTTTATGTAGAAACTTATTTGATACTGGCACATATAAATATATAATGAATGATAAAGGTTGAGAACTGTTGTCTCCACCTGATTAAGACTCCGGTCATTTAATGCACGGTAGAAAGTGACCGATGTTACGTTAGAAAATGCTCCAACAAATCCTATATTGATATTTAATATCTATCACTCTTTTCTAATACCTTATAGCAAACTTTTGGTTGCATACATAAGGACTCAATATAGTGATAAAAATCGATTGGTTGCCTTAAAAATCAAGCCCATATTGTGGGTGATAAGAAGCAATTAATTATCAAGACTCCTTATGAGACAACCCTCATAATTACATATGTCCGTGCGATTAATAAATATTAAAAAAAATGGTGGAAATGGCCGTCCCCGGAATCGAACCCGGGTCTAGGCCGCACCCTTTCGCGCGCCTAGCCAACTGAGCTAGGTGCCTAGTTTGTGAAACTTCCATTATTGATTTAATATAAGCACTTGTACAATAAACTTCCTTATCATGTATCAATGATAATTCCTGCTAAGTGCCCTGTTTTTAATACAGGCAATAATAAATCTTCATGAACCATAAACTTAGCAAAAAAAAATTTCATCCACAAGGTATAAATTACCAAGGAAACCTTAGTAACCGATCCTTCTCGTATCGGCAAGGAATCCTTCCGAAAATCTAAGAGCACTCTTTCTTTGCGTAGATTATGACAACATATGTTATTTTAATTATTTTTTTTTTCTCATTGTTTTCTATCGCCTGCGAATGCCAAACTATGTTTGATAAAAGTGTCATATGAGGATTGGCATATCCTAGTGTGTCCCATAGATTATTTCCATGTCTGATCAGCATGGAGGTTTAATACATGGAACCCTAAGATATCCCAATGATCATATTGTACTAGAGTCGACTAGTAGTATTCAAAGAAGATATCTAAAAATGGAATTTTTTTCAAGTAAATGTTCCCGATTAAGGAATTCGAGGACTTATAACATAAAGGTGTCACTCATTTGACACGAACAATGATGGATGAACTGGAGCCTGAGATATGGAAAATCTCTGTAGCCTCCTTGTATCTTAATTATCTTCACAAAGGTTGTCCCTGCTTACCTCCTGGAAGGCAGGAAGAATTAAGATTTGTAGCCCGCAGTGGGCTGGAGTATGGTGAAAACTCCATATTGATTATGGAATAAACGAAACCTTGATTAAGTAGGTTTTAAGACATAGGCTAATATAGCCAGACTCAATATTCCGAGAGTGATATTGTTAGATAAGAAAGACGGTTCATTTTGCTTATGCATACATTACCGCAATCCTAATTAGGCAACGATTAAGAATTTGCCATCAGCTAACCAAGATCGTCGAATTGTTCGACTAACGACAAGGATTAGCTATTCCTTAATATTAGTTAAGTAATGGTTGGAATAACCACCTCACCTTAAGATATGCTTCTCTATAATATTTGATATATAAGTATCAAGGCTACTCCCTTGAAGACCTTGTATAGATAGAATGCTAAACGTTCATTGATAGGACAATAGTTTGGTAAGTCCAAACATTAAGATCTGAAAGTTGCATTATAGACAATCAATAAGATCACGCAAATTCATAATCATCAGTAAGATGCCAGTATTCGGCAGAAAAAAAAAAAAAAATTTTAGGATTATGAAATAGCAAACCTCCTAAATTCTTGTTAAAGAATAAGGTTCAACAATAGATATCACCCTGGAAAGGAGTGATGCGATGTGGTAAGAAAGGCAAACTAAGCCCGAGATACATAGGACCCTTCGAGGTTATCGAACGTGTAGGTTCAGTTGCCTATAAGTTAAACTTACCGGATAAGCTCAGTGGAATTCACAATGTGTTCCACATCTGCAATCTGAAGAAATGCTTCGCTGACGAATCACTGGTTATACCGCATACGGATGTGCATATAGATGAGAGCTTAAAGTTTGTGGAAAAACCTTTGTCGATTAAAGATCGACAGGTAAAGAAGCTTCGAAGGAAGCGCGTACCTATTGTAAAGGTCAAATGGGATGCCCATAGAGGTCCCGAATTCACATGGGAGGTTGAATCCACGATGAAAGAAAAGTACCCTTACTTATCTCAGTAAATCTCGGGTCGAGATTTATTTTAAGGGGGTGAGGATGTAACACCTCGAAAATTCACGTCCTATAATGTGTTGACACGTGTCATAAAGTTTGAACGTGTGAACGAATGTTATAAAAGGACTAAAGTTGACAAACATGGAAAGTATGTGAATATACGTGTTCTAAGTGTCAACTGTGAATAAATATAATGTATATTAACCCTACACGATGCTCATACCTTCAAACGAATAAATCATGGATCATACGGAGCTAAAAGTGAGAGATTTCAAACTACAGGGACCAAATGTGTCAACATGTTTAAATTATACCTCTGAGTGACCTTTTGACAAACCCGAAGCTTTGTAAATAATGATTATGCTCATGAGAATGCACCATGAAAATTTCATAAAGTTTCGTTATCGTATGAGAAAGATATGATCAAATTCGTGTGCGAAGTGTTAAAGCGTAAACGTTGGAAGTTAGGACTTTTCGGGTAACAATTAAGTTAACCGGGGACCTAACAAAGTGGGTATATGTTTTAAAGCCCTTATAGGTCAATTGTGAGGGTTCATAATGCAATAAACAAGTGCCTATTCGAAATTTGAAGAGCCAAGGACCAATGCGCAAAAATCACAAAATAAAGATATGCTGCAGGTAGGCCTCGCGCCACGCGAGGAGCCCCTCGCGCCACGCGAGGGGGTGCCAGCTCCTGAATTCGTTGTTTTGGCTGCCTTTTGCAATCTGTTCGATTTTTGTCCGAGTTTCCTCATTTTTCTTGGCCCCTAGGCACCCCCTAAATACTAGGAACAAGTGTCAATCAGTTGTGGTGAGTACTAGACCTTGTTGTCAACATTTTGTGGTGTTTAATTCACTATAAAAGGCCTTGAAATGCAAACAAGCTCCTCACACCTTCATTTGCATAATTTGATCATTCCTGGAGCTCTCAAGCAGGTCCATTTGATCTTATCTCGTGCATAGGACTCTTGTAAGTGTTCTAATCCTCCTTTAGTTAAGTTTAGCTAGTTTAATTAGCTAAAAGTCAAACCGTCGTAATTACGGTTTGACTTCGAGATTAGTCATTAATGGCTCAGTCATATCTCGAATTAAAAGTAGTTATGAGTTGGTATTTATGTGGGTAATAAAACCCCAAAAGGGTTTCCCCCGATCACCACTCTAACTAGTTCAAATGTCGGGTCAAGCATGTACTTAAAAAGTCAACAGGATGCTTAAAATGTCATTTATGCATAATTAGCTATCTAGAACATATATAACCTGTTTTATCATTGTTATAACTTAGTAATTAGTGTAAGAACATGTCCAAGCATGTTCAACCCGACTATTTCCTGTTTAGACCCGGTTCGGAACCGAAAGTCACATAGTTTGACTTTCACTTTGACTTTCAGTTCTGACCCGTTTAGGCATGTTTTAGAAATGCCTGAGAGCTTAAATTGGATTAGGATGCATGTTAGAACAACCCTCTATAATTATACACCTTGGTTCATTAGTTATCCAATTAATATGCATGTTTCCGTTAATTACTCATATGTTGACCATTATGCCCTTATTACCTTAAAACGTGATTTATGAAAATGTAAAAGTGTAGGAACCTTAAATACTGATATGTAAACTTGTATGCAAAGTTTGACATCAGTTTGACTTGTAGATTAAGAGTTATGCTCATTATCGCAAAACTAATGCTTTATGTTAAGAAAATGGCATAATTAGTGTATAGCCTAGTCAAACATACTTTTTGATATCAAATCTTTTACCCACTGATGTAATATATTTTTTTGGGATTTTTAAAGATTTTTAATTAATTTTAGGCTGAGCATAACTCATAGTCGTAGGCTTAATCCGGTAATTGTCGGTTTTGCCCTAACGGGCCATAAAATGAGTTTTACATATCTAAACGACTCCAAACCTTTTGCTACTGATTAGTTATGATAAATAAATTATTTTAGACCTTCTGGAATACTAAAAAATATCAGCTTTAGGTATTGAACCCGTAAACGGCTCCTAATCGCCTTATTTAGCGTTTTAGCGCATAGTATGTTTTAAAATCATATTGAACATACACGGGTTGATACCTACTGATATATAAGGAAAATTAGGATATTTTAACAGTAAGAAAAGGTTGATTAACTCAGACTTTGTTTTTGAGCTTTTTGGCTTATGTGAAATTACCAAAATACCCCTACGGGGCATAGTTTGGTTAAAAATGATAAATTTCACACATATGCTTTAGCCTACTGTTATAACTCATCAAATTGAGTATGCTTATTGTTTACATCAGACCTGTAACTCAGTTAAACATCTAAACTCTTTTACAACCTTTAAAATGACCAAACTACCCCTACGGGGCATAGTTTGTGTTTAAGTTCGATTCGGGCATAATGAAAGACATCCTACTGATGTTACAACATATTTGAAGCATATTAACCTAGGAAACCTGTATATGGCTCTTACGGATACCCGTTACGCTTATTCGCGTTCGGTTCGATTTATGTAACAAGTTTACATAAATTAGCCGAAACGGGTCAAACCTTAACGGTTTTATCTCAAAATCCAGAATGTGTTTAGTTTACCCATATTATACAAGTCTCCAGACTTGTCGGGTCTAAATCACATTCTATTCCGATCTTCGCTTAATCATGCGTTTGATCCGCAAAAACTTCCTTAAAACTAACCGGTCTAAGTTACGACTTAAACAAGACCCGTTAGGAATCTAATAGGCTAATAAAACCTTCGTTCCAGATTGAGAGCCCCAGTAGAAGTACTTATGCTTGCTGATTAGAATATACGGCTGAGCATAAATTGTATTGCTAGCTCAGGTAAATACTTTTAACTTATTTTCCCTTATACGGGCTTGGGATACAGTATTATAAAAATACCGCTTGGTCGGGTGTAGAAACCTTTTAATCGGAGATGATTAAATTGCATAATCCCGTTTTAATCTGTATTGATTGATAACAAATAACATTGGGGGTTAATGACCGTGTCCTGGATATCCTTGGCTCATTTTAAAAAGTGAATGGCCACGACGTAAGCACAAGGTGTAGGCAAAAAACCTCCTGTTGCATATGTATAACGTATACTCACTCGTAAGGGTATCTTCTTGTGAGATTATATTTGTGGTGTGTCGATTAATCTTGTCCGGCTTGTATTGTATAATCACCGGCCCTAAATGTTGGACAACCATGTAAATCGGATACAAGATTTTTATTAATAAAATTGTCCCAAGTATAAAAGATTAATTTTGCCTCTGTGCATTTTAATCAATGTGTCAAGATATTTTGTGCCGTTTGCACTCGAATCACTTTTCAAACTCTTTTTCCAAAATGAGTCAGTTAATTGTATTTACCAGTGTAAACTGACGTATTTTCCAAAAGGTTAAGTGACAGGTACTATGCGTAATTGGCTGGGAGCTCAGGGCGTCACTAGGGAATCTTGCAAGTTCTAGATGCCTAAAGTCTGTTGAACAGTTTTCTTTTATTGATCCGCCTGTGGATCCTTTACCTTCCGTTGTAATACTTTGACATTACTTATATTCGGAATGTAATATATTTATCTTTTGCTTCCGCTGTGCATTATTATATTGTGTTGTTTGACCATGATGTTGCCAACCACGTCACGATACTCCCCCACCGGGCCCACCGGTGACACGTGGAAAATCGGGGTGTGACAGGTTGGTATCAGAGCCAACATTGAGTGAATTAAACACTAGCTTTTTGTGTTTAATCTCAATGACACAATTGCACATTCCTAAATTTTCTGAGTCTAGACTTAACATAGGAATATTCTCAATCCTAATCTGGAAATTTTTGCTTCCAAATTTTATATATATTGGATACGTCGCCAAGCGAAGAAGCTGTATTAGGAATTCTCCACAGTCTGGAGCCCTGAAATGCTGAGCTTCGTAGCGCGGCCGGAATGAAACGAGCAGCCAAGGAGAAAGCATTCAGACATAAAATGAAGAGGAAACTCCTTTTGCTACAGATCGTTTCTTTGATAGTCCTTATAAGGACATATTTATCTTTCAGTCCCTTTAAGGACACATTATCCCTTCCAAGACCCGCTTAGGGCAACTCTGTACTTCTATTTTCATATAATGGACTGATTAAATTAAGTTTTCATTCTACACATGAAATATGAAATGAATGGAAAATAACATCCCTTAGAAGGGAAGTGCCTACGGGCTATAATTAACGTCCTCTGAGACTAAAGACGGTGGTAGCCTACAGCTCTCTGTCAAGAAAAGGTAATGAACTTTGATTCACACCTAAATGCCTCGATCCCAGACGATCATGGCTTATAAATTAAACTTGTCCACGTGACTAAGCCTTTTGTGCTATTACTAAATGCCTCGATCCCAGACGATCATGGCTTATAAATTAAACTTGTCCACGTGACTAGGCCTGTTGTGCCATTACAAATTCATAAATTGCCCTGATTCTCTGAAATCTTGGCTTATAAATTAAACTTGTCTACGCGACTAGGCCATTTGTGCTATTATTAAATTATAAATTAGGATTTATGATAAAAATCCTGAATAAAATAAATATCCTTACTTTCCTGCCAGTATGCATTTTAAAGATAATCTTAAAGGTGAAACCTAGCCTACGCGGCCAAGATGGTGAAACCTACTCAAGAGATTCAAATCCTTGTTAACACCTAAGAACGTGTTAGCACTCTTGACAAATGTGACTCGAGAAAATCACAACAGTCATCCTATTATTAGATTCTTCCAATTTTCTTATCTAGCCTAGTGATTTAGAAATCATGGCTTGTGTCATCCTCTAAGATGATCACATTATAAACATCCAGTAGTGATGAAGTGCCTATGGGCTAAATTTGTTGTCCGATAAGACAACGACAGTGGTGGTCTGTGACCTCCTGTCTAAAAGTATTGGACCAGGTCCAAGCTTAATAGTCGGTAGGATCCATATGATCTCGACTAATAGCATCTGAGAAAATGATCATATTATAACCGTCCCTCAGAAGGGAAATGCCCACGGGCTATATCTATTGTCCTAAAAGACAAAAGACAGTGAAGTCTACAACCCCCTGTCAAAAGAAGGTAATGAACTTGATTCAGACCCTAATGCCTCGATTCTCTGAAATCATGGCTTATAAAATTTAGAACTGTCCTTGTGACTAGGCCTTATGCGCCACTTTAATATCCTTAATGTTTTATAACTAGGATAAATTGTAATGGAAAATACTAATTTAATATAACTAACAAGTTAACCAATATGGTTTATATTACCATGGTTGATAAATCGTCAAAGATGATGATTCCATATTAATCTCTGAATAAATCATTGTTAATATTTATGTAGCAATCAAGCTACATGGCTGGATTAGATGAAGTTAACAGTCACTTGAAGGAGAGCAATGATACTACCAGAATTAATGTAACTGGAGCAGAACTACAGGCAATAATAGATTATGCTGTTGCTCGAGCACTTGATCGGCAGTATGATGAGTCAAATGATACCCACTCTAAGACTCTATCTGCGGCTAGTTGTAAGCCCCCTCTTAAAACACATGAGTCAAGGGAGGACGGTGTTCATGACTTGTCAAATCAAAGGAGTATTCCGTCTAGACAAGTTGTGTTTCATCAAGAGGCACCAGTTAAGACCTGTTCATATAAGTATTTTGTCTCCTGCAAACCCAGAGACTTTATAGGAGAAAAAGGAGCCATCGATTGCATGACATGGCTCGATGAGATGGACGCTGTTGTTGACGTCAGCGGTTGTGCGGAGCAAGAGGTTGTGAAATTTGTTTCACAATCATTCAAAGGAGAAGCGTTGGCATGGTGGAGATCATTGCTCCAAGCCACGGGAAAGGTTCTACTCTACAACTTATCTTGGGAGCAATTCGTTGCATTAGTCAAGGAAAACTATTGCCCCCAGCACGAGGTAGAAAAGATAGAATCAGACTTCTTGACTCTGGTCATGGAGAATTTGGATTGTCAGGCATATGTGACAAGTTTCAACACTATGTCCCGCCTGGTTCCTTATTTAGTCACCCCTGAACCTAAACGCATAGCGCGTTTCATTGGAGGCCTAGCACCAGAGATAAAAGGGAATGTTAAAGCATCTAGGCCAACCACATATAGGTCCGCGGTGGACTTATCCTTATCTCTCACCTTGGACGCAATCAGAATTAAGTCTGTTAAGGCTTCTGGCGAGAGAAGAAGTGAAAGAGAAGAGGAAAACTCTCATCAAACTAACAAGAAGAAGAAGGGAAGCTCGGAGCGCGGGAAGGATTCCGAGGTTAGGAAGAACTCGAGGCAGCCTGATAACAGACCCAAATGCAGTAACTGCAAAAAGCAACATTATGGAAAATGTACAATAGACCCACGTGCTAAATTGTGTGGAATTTGCAAGACCAAGGGTCACAAAACCTTAGATTGTAAAGGGATGAAGAACGCCACATGTCACAATTGTAACGGGGAAGGGCACATCAAAACCAACTGTCCAAAGCTTATAAAGAAGCCTGGAGAGACCAGGAAAACAAACGCATAAGTCTTCCGGATGAACGCCAGGAGATGGTGCAGAAGGATAACTATATAGCAGGTACTTTTCCTTATCAAGCAGTTTATGCAGAAATTTATCTGATGCTGACACATGTGATACAATAATGAACGATCACTGTTGGGAACTGTTGTCTCCGTCTAATTAGGACTTCGGTCATTTTGTACGAAGTAGAAATTGGCCGATGATACTTTAGAAAATGATCCAACAAACCTTAGATGAATATATTATATCTAATAGGAATCACTCCTTTCTGATATTCCTACGGCAAGCTTTCAAGCTACCTAAATTCTTAAATGTAATAAAGACAGATGTGACGTTTTGATCCTCTGTCAGAAAAGTGATGGACTAGGTCCAAAATCTTTAATGCCATTGATGGTCTTTTGCGACCTAGGCTAAGTAATATTAAAAATATTTTAAATAATGTTCATTAAGAATGTTGGTGCTTTAATAGCCTGTATAGGTTATTGACACCATGGCTAGTATATATTAAGGCCATCAGAATGAAAAATAGCAGTTGTAGAATTTCAACTAAGAAATTGTTTTATTGGTGTTAGGAACCAATAGAAAGAAATGGCAAACTCGGATAAGACAACAGTCGATCGCGCCATTGATGGCACGACGCATGCTAATGATGCTGAAATTGTGAACCTTAGAATTTCCAAAGATATTCTTCAAACTATGATAGATGCAGCTGTTGGAAAAGCTGTGAAGAAGGCTGTGAAAAAGTTCAAGGAGCCCCATGCTGCTCGGTCCAAATTTTATCTAGGACCACACTTCCTTACTCTTAAGGAGGATCCCGTTCATGCCTCTGATGCAAAGGATGAACTAAAAAGGAAAAGGGAGGTAGATAACTCCCAGAGTTCTAAGAAAAAGAATAAACAAAAGTCCAATCAGAAACCTGTATGCAAGATTTGCAAAAAGCGCCACTACGGGAAATGCAGATTTGAGTCTCAGCCTCTACCGTGTGGAATTTGCAAATCTGGGGAACATAAAACCCTGGATTGCAAGAAGTTGAAAGATGCAACCTGTTATGGTTGCAACGAGAAGGGGCATATCAAGACCAACTGCCCTAGGAACAAGAAGAAGCCCGAGTAGGCCAAGGGAACAAACGCACGAGTTGTCAGGATGAACGCCCAAGAGATGGGGCAGAATAATAATAATATAATATGTACCTTTCCTTATCAAGCAGTTTATGTAGAAACTTATTTGATACTGGCACATATAAATATATAATGAATGATAAAGGTTGAGAACTGTTGTCTCCACCTGATTAAGACTCCGGTCATTTAATGCACGGTAGAAAGTGACCGATGTTACGTTAGAAAATGCTCCAACAAATCCTATATTGATATTTAATATCTATCACTCTTTTCTAATACCTTATAGCAAACTTTTGGTTGCATACATAAGGACTCAATATAGTGATAAAAATCGATTGGTTGCCTTAAAAATCAAGCCCATATTGTGGGTGATAAGAAGCAATTAATTATCAAGACTCCTTATGAGACAACCCTCATAATTACATATGTCCGTGCGATTAATAAATATTAAAAAAAATGGTGGAAATGGCCGTCCCCGGAATCGAACCCGGGTCTAGGCCGCACCCTTTCGCGCGCCTAGCCAACTGAGCTAGGTGCCTAGTTTGTGAAACTTCCATTATTGATTTAATATAAGCACTTGTACAATAAACTTCCTTATCATGTATCAATGATAATTCCTGCTAAGTGCCCTGTTTTTAATACAGGCAATAATAAATCTTCATGAACCATAAACTTAGCAAAAAAAAATTTCATCCACAAGGTATAAATTACCAAGGAAACCTTAGTAACCGATCCTTCTCGTATCGGCAAGGAATCCTTCCGAAAATCTAAGAGCACTCTTTCTTTGCGTAGATTATGACAACATATGTTATTTTAATTATTTTTTTTTTCTCATTGTTTTCTATCGCCTGCGAATGCCAAACTATGTTTGATAAAAGTGTCATATGAGGATTGGCATATCCTAGTGTGTCCCATAGATTATTTCCATGTCTGATCAGCATGGAGGTTTAATACATGGAACCCTAAGATATCCCAATGATCATATTGTACTAGAGTCGACTAGTAGTATTCAAAGAAGATATCTAAAAATGGAATTTTTTTCAAGTAAATGTTCCCGATTAAGGAATTCGAGGACTTATAACATAAAGGTGTCACTCATTTGACACGAACAATGATGGATGAACTGGAGCCTGAGATATGGAAAATCTCTGTAGCCTCCTTGTATCTTAATTATCTTCACAAAGGTTGTCCCTGCTTACCTCCTGGAAGGCAGGAAGAATTAAGATTTGTAGCCCGCAGTGGGCTGGAGTATGGTGAAAACTCCATATTGATTATGGAATAAACGAAACCTTGATTAAGTAGGTTTTAAGACATAGGCTAATATAGCCAGACTCAATATTCCGAGAGTGATATTGTTAGATAAGAAAGACGGTTCATTTTGCTTATGCATACATTACCGCAATCCTAATTAGGCAACGATTAAGAATTTGCCATCAGCTAACCAAGATCGTCGAATTGTTCGACTAACGACAAGGATTAGCTATTCCTTAATATTAGTTAAGTAATGGTTGGAATAACCACCTCACCTTAAGATATGCTTCTCTATAATATTTGATATATAAGTATCAAGGCTACTCCCTTGAAGACCTTGTATAGATAGAATGCTAAACGTTTATTGATAGGACAATAGTTTGGTAAGTCCAAACATTAAGATCTGAAAGTTGCATTATAGACAATCAATAAGATCACGCAAATTCATAATCATCAGTAAGATGCCAGTATTCGGCAGAAAAAAAAAATTTTAGGATTATGAAATAGCAAACCTCCTAAATTCTTGTTAAAGAATAAGGTTCAACAATAGATATCACCCTGGAAAGGAGTGATGCGATGTGGTAAGAAAGGCAAACTAAGCCCGAGATACATAGGACCCTTCGAGGTTATCGAACGTGTAGGTTCAGTTGCCTATAAGTTAAACTTACCGGATAAGCTCAGTGGAATTCACAATGTGTTCCACATCTGCAATCTGAAGAAATGCTTCGCTGACGAATCACTGGTTATACCGCATACGGATGTGCATATAGATGAGAGCTTAAAGTTTCTGGAAAAACCTTTGTCGATTAAAGATCGACAGGTAAAGAAGCTTCGAAGGAAGCGCGTACCTATTGTAAAGGTCAAATGGGATGCCCATAGAGGTCCCGAATTCACATGGGAGGTTGAATCCATGATGAAAGAAAAGTACCCTTACTTATCTCAGTAAATCTCGGGTCGAGATTTATTTTAAGGGGGTGAGGATGTAACACCTCGAAAATTCACGTCCTATAATGTGTTGACACGTGTCATAAAGTTTGAACGTGTGAACGAATGTTATAAAAGGACTAAAGTTGACAAACATGGAAAGTATGTGAATATACGTGTTCTAAGTGTCAACTGTGAATAAATATAATGTATATTAACCCTACACGATGCTCATACCTTCAAACGAATAAATCATGGATCATACGGAGCTAAAAGTGAGAGATTTCAAACTACAGGGACCAAATGTGTCAACATGTTTAAATTATACCTCTGAGTGACCTTTTGACAAACCCGAAGCTTTGTAAATAATGATTATGCTCATGAGAATGCACCATGAAAATTTCATAAAGTTTCGTTATCGTATGAGAAAGATATGATCAAATTCGTGTGCGAAGTGTTAAAGCGTAAACGTTGGAAGTTAGGACTTTTCGGGTAACAATTAAGTTAACCGGGGACCTAACAAAGTGGGTATATGTTTTAAAGCCCTTATAGGTCAATTGTGAGGGTTCATAATGCAATAAACAAGTGCCTATTCGAAATTTGAAGAGCCAAGGACCAATGCGCAAAAATCACAAAATAAAGATATGCTGCAGGTAGGCCTCGCGCCACGCGAGGAGCCCCTCGCGCCACGCGAGGGGGTGCCAGCTCCTGAATTCGTTGTTTTGGCTGCCTTTTGCAATCTGTTCGATTTTTGTCCGAGTTTCCTCATTTTTCTTGGCCCCTAGGCACCCCCTAAATACTAGGAACAAGTGTCAATCAGTTGTGGTGAGTACTAGACCTTGTTGTCAACATTTTGTGGTGTTTAATTCACTATAAAAGGCCTTGAAATGCAAACAAGCTCCTCACACCTTCATTTGCATAATTTGATCATTCCTGGAGCTCTCAAGCAGGTCCATTTGATCTTATCTCGTGCATAGGACTCTTGTAAGTGTTCTAATCCTCCTTTAGTTAAGTTTAGCTTGTTTAATTAGCTAAAAGTCAAACCGTCGTAATTACGGTTTGACTTCGAGATTAGTCATTAATGGCTCAGTCATATCTCGAATTAAAAGTAGTTATGAGTTGGTATTTATGTGGGTAATAAAACCCCAAAAGGGTTTCCCCCGATCACCACTCTAACTAGTTCAAATGTCGGGTCAAGCATGTACTTAAAAAGTCAACAGGATGCTTAAAATGTCATTTATGCATAATTAGCTATCTAGAACATATATAACCTGTTTTATCATTGTTATAACTTAGTAATTAGTGTAAGAACATGTCCAAGCATGTTCAACCCGACTATTTCCTGTTTAGACCCGGTTCGGAACCGAAAGTCACATAGTTTGACTTTCACTTTGACTTTCAGTTCTGACCCGTTTAGGCATGTTTTAGAAATGCCTGAGAGCTTAAATTGGATTAGGATGCATGTTAGAACAACCCTCTATAATTATACACCTTGGTTCATTAGTTATCCAATTAATATGCATGTTTCCGTTAATTACTCATATGTTGACCATTATGCCCTTATTACCTTAAAACGTGATTTATGAAAATGTAAAAGTGTAGGAACCTTAAATACTGATATGTAAACTTGTATGCAAAGTTTGACATCAGTTTGACTTGTAGATTAAGAGTTATGCTCATTATCGCAAAACTAATGCTTTATGTTAAGAAAATGGCATAATTAGTGTATAGCCTAGTCAAACATACTTTTTGATATCAAATCTTTTACCCACTGATGTAATATATTATTTTGGGATTTTTAAAGATTTTTAATTAATTTTAGGCTGAGCATAACTCATAGTCGTAGGCTTAATCCGGTAATTGTCGGTTTTGCCCTAACGGGCCATAAAATGAGTTTTACATATCTAAACGACTCCAAACCTTTTGCTACTGATTAGTTATGATAAATAAATTATTTTAGACCTTCTGGAATACTAAAAAATATCAGCTTTAGGTATTGAACCCGTAAACGGCTCCTAATCGCCTTATTTAGCGTTTTAGCGCATAGTATGTTTTAAAATCATATTGAACATACACGGGTTGATACCTACTGATATATAAGGAAAATTAGGATATTTTAACAGTAAGAAAAGGTTGATTAACTCAGACTTTGTTTTTGAGCTTTTTGGCTTATGTGAAATTACCAAAATACCCCTACGGGGCATAGTTTGGTTAAAAATGATAAATTTCACACATATGCTTTAGCCTACTGTTACAACTCATCAAATTGAGTATGCTTATTGTTTACATCAGACCTGTAACTCAGTTAAACATCTAAACTCTTTTACAACCTTTAAAATGACCAAACTACCCCTACGGGGCATAGTTTGTGTTTAAGTTCGATTCGGGCATAATGAAAGACATCCTACTGATGTTACAACATATTTGAAGCATATTAACCTAGGAAACCTGTATATGGCTCTTACGGATACCCGTTACGCTTATTCGCGTTCGGTTCGATTTATGTAACAAGTTTACATAAATTAGCCGAAACGGGTCAAACCTTAACGGTTTTATCTCAAAATCCAGAATGTGTTTAGTTTACCCATATTATACAAGTCTCCAGACTTGTCGGGTCTAAATCACATTCTATTCCGATCTTCGCTTAATCATGCGTTTGATCCGCAAAAACTTCCTTAAAACTAACCGGTCTAAGTTACGACTTAAACAAGACCCGTTAGGAATCTAATAGGCTAATAAAACCTTCGTTCCAGATTGAGAGCCCCAGTAGAAGTACTTATGCTTGCTGATTAGAATATACGGCTGAGCATAAATTGTATTGCTAGCTCAGGTAAATACTTTTAACTTATTTTCCCTTATACGGGCTTGGGATACGGTATTATAAAAATACCGCTTGGTCGGGTGTAGAAACCTTTTAATCGGAGATGATTAAATTGCATAATCCCGTTTTAATCTGTATTGATTGATAACAAATAACATTAGGGGTTAATGACCGTGTCCTGGATATCCTTGGCTCATTTTAAAAAGTGAATGGCCACGACGTAAGCACAAGGTGTAGGCAAAACACCTCCTGTTGCATATATATAACGTATACTCACTCGTAAGGGTATCTTCTTGTGAGATTATATTTGTGGTGTGTCGATTAATCTTGTCCGGCTTGTATTGTATAATCACCGGCCCTAAATGTTGGACAACCATGTAAATCGGATACAAGATTTTTATTAATAAAATTGTCCCAAGTATAAAAGATTAATTTTGCCTCTGTGCATTTTAATCAATGTGTCAAGATATTTTGTGTCGTTTGCACTCGAATCACTTTTCAAACTCTTTTTCCAAAATGAGTCAGTTAATTGTATTTACCAGTGTAAACTGACGTATTTTCCAAAAGGTTAAGTGACAGGTACTATGCGTAATTGGCTGGGAGCTCAGGGCGTCACTAGGGAATCTTGCAAGTTCTAGATGCCTAAAGTCTGTTGAACAGTTTTCTTTTATTGATCCGCCTGTGGATCCTTTACCTTCCGTTGTAATACTTTGACATTACTTATATTCGGAATGTAATATATTTATCTTTTGCTTCCGCTGTGCATTATTATATTGTGTTGTTTGACCATGATGTTGCCAACCACGTCACGATACTCCCCCACCGGGCCCACCGGTGACACGTGGAAAATCGGGGTGTGACAGGTTGGTATCAGAGCCAACATTGAGTGAATTAAACACTAGCTTTTTGTGTTTAATCTCAATGACACAATTGCACATTCCTAAATTTTCTGAGTCTAGACTTAACATAGGAATATTCTCAATCCTAATCTGGAAATTTTTGCTTCCAAATTTTATATATATTGGATACGTCGCCAAGCGAAGAAGCTGTATTAGGAATTCTCCACAGTCTGGAGCCCTGAAATGCTGAGCTTCGTAGCGCGGCCGGAATGAAACGAGCAGCCAAGGAGAAAGCATTCAGACATAAAATGAAGAGGAAACTCCTTTTGCTACAGATCGTTTCTTTGATAGTCCTTATAAGGACATATTTATCTTTCAGTCCCTTTAAGGACACATTATCCCTTCCAAGACCCGCTTAGGGCAACTCTGTACTTCTATTTTCATATAATGGACTGATTAAATTAAGTTTTCATTCTACACATGAAATATGAAATGAATGGAAAATAACATCCCTTAGAAGGGAAGTGCCTACGGGCTATAATTAACGTCCTCTGAGACTAAAGACGGTGGTAGCCTACAGCTCTCTGTCAAGAAAAGGTAATGAACTTTGATTCACACCTAAATGCCTCGATCCCAGACGATCATGGCTTATAAATTAAACTTGTCCACGTGACTAAGCCTTTTGTGCTATTACTAAATGCCTCGATCCCAGACGATCATGGCTTATAAATTAAACTTGTCCACGTGACTAGGCCTGTTGTGCCATTACAAATTCATAAATTGCCCTGATTCTCTGAAATCTTGGCTTATAAATTAAACTTGTCTACGCGACTAGGCCATTTGTGCTATTATTAAATTATAAATTAGGATTTATGATAAAAATCCTGAATAAAATAAATATCCTTACTTTCCTGCCAGTATGCATTTTAAAGATAATCTTAAAGGTGAAACCTAGCCTACGCGGCCAAGATGGTGAAACCTACTCAAGAGATTCAAATCCTTGTTAACACCTAAGAACGTGTTAGCACTCTTGACAAATGTGACTCGAGAAAATCACAACAGTCATCCTATTATTAGATTCTTCCAATTTTCTTATCTAGCCTAGTGATTTAGAAATCATGGCTTGTGTCATCCTCTAAGATGATCACATTATAAACATCCAGTAGTGATGAAGTGCCTATGGGCTAAATTTGTTGTCCGATAAGACAACGACAGTGGTGGTCTGTGACCTCCTGTCTAAAAGTATTGGACCAGGTCCCAAGCTTAATAGTCGGTAGGATCCATATGATCTCGACTAATAGCATCTGAGAAAATGATCATATTATAACCGTCCCTCAGAAGGGAAAATGCCCACGGGCTATATCTATTGTCCTAAAAGGACAAAAGACAGTGAAGTCTACAACCCCCTGTCAAAAGAAGGTAATGAACTTGATTCAGACCCTAATGCCTCGATTCTCTGAAATCATGGCTTATAAAATTTAGAACTGTCCCTTGTGGACTAGGCCTTATGCGCCACTTTAATATCCTTAATGTTTTATAACTAGGATAAATTGTAATGGAAAAATACTAATTTAATATAACTAAACAAGTTAACCAATATGGTTTATATTACCATGGTTGATAAATCGTCAAAGATGATGATTCCATATTAATCTCTGAATAAATCATTGTTAATATTATGTAGCAATCAAGCTACATGGCTGGGATTAGATGAAGTTAACAGTCACTTGAAGGAGAGCAATGATACTACCAGAATTAATGTAACTGGAGCAGAAACTACAGGCAATAATAGATTATGCTGTTGCTCGAGCACTTGATCGGCAGTATGATGAGTCAAATGATACCCACTCTAAGACTCTATCTGCGGCTAGTTGTAAGCCCCCTCTTAAAACACATGAGTCAAGGGAGGACGGTGTTCATGACTTGTCAAATCAAAGGAGTATTCCGTCTAGACAAGTTGTGTTTCATCAAGAGGCACCAGTTAAGACCTGTTCATATAAGTATTTTGTCTCCTGCAAACCCAGAGACTTTAT